>CDFB01064317.1:65932-76636 GCA_000826425.1 Acanthamoeba lugdunensis | reverse complement strand
CCGGCCACCACCAGCACGTGCTCGAACCGGTCGGCCTGCTCCAGCAGGTACGCCCGGTAGTTCCCCTTGTTGGGGTACCCGATGTCCCCTGCGCCACGAAAAAATAGTCAAATATGTGACATTCTCTCGAGAAAGTAGAAGAGAAGTTGGTGAGTGGGGAGGGGGGGGGCAGCAAACCAAGGAGGCAGAGGATGGGGGCGTTGACGGGGATGTGGGGCAGCTTGTCGAGGCAGCCCGGGAACTCGAGATGAAGGTCGCTCACCAACTGAAACCGCACCCCTGCCTTCCCCTCCGCTTTGCTCGCCTTCAGCGGCACATCTACGACTGGCAGTCCTTCTTCCTTCTCTTCGCCCACCAGCTGTGGCTCCTTCTCCATGCTGTCGATGCGGTTGATAACACTTGTACGTTGTTCCAACCACTTGTATGTGGGTTGTGCGCCACGTCGTGGCAAAAAGAGTAGTTCCTGATTGGCCAACCGTTATTTTGAGCTTGGGGCGAACAACCTGACGAGGCAGTCGCGGTTAACTACATGAGGAGGCAGTTGCGTTCCTCGGCTGGAAGAAAGAAAGCAAGAGAGGAGAAAGTGAGTAACCATCCATCATAACTAAACTCCAACGTACGAGGCAACGTACTCGTGGGCGTGGACTTGATCAACTCCAGCGACTCTGCGCCCAGCAATCATCACCCACACAAAAAGGCGCAATCACAGACGATTAGAGCTGGAGGCACTGAAACGCATCAGGCTGGACTGGATGTGAAACGCACCGTGGACGTCGACCACCATGGCCGGGTCAAAGTAGTTGGAGCCCTTGCCGTCAGGGGCCATGGTGATGTAGCCGCACTGGTTGGAGACCACGCGCGTCGAGTTGATGATGTTGTCACTCGACCAGTGCGTGTGCCCAAAGCCCCACACCACCTGGTTGCCGCACACCAACAATTGTTAGCCCGTGTGTGGTGTGTGTTAATAGTGAGCTCCGACACACCGCACATGACACGACACGCACCACAGGGTCTTCCATCATCCATTCGAGGTCGTCGTAGCAGATCTCTACGATCCCGGCGTCTTCGGGGCTGATGCAGCGGAACTTGGACGGGGCGTGGTGGGTCAGCACAACCACCTTGACCTTCTCCTCTCCACCGACGCCAGCGACGCGTTCATTGGCCTCCTTGACGCGTTCGATCTCCTGCACGAGCCAGTCGACGTGCTGCTCGTGCCACAGGTTCGTCTCGTGGGGCGTGAGCTGGTGGTACTCCTTCTCCGCAGCTCCAGCCTCCGCGTTTTCGCTTTCGTTCTTTCGAGCTTCGTCTTCGCTCTTTGCCGGTGGCGGGCCGCTCTTCACCGCTTCGGTCACATTTTTGTAGACGAGTGACATCAGCGACACGAGACCGCCCGACGTCGTCTCGTGTTCCAGCGCCTTCCCCTCCACCACGATCTTGTAGTCATTGCACCTCATCCACACCTTCTCGATCGACTCTGGCGGAATGTACGGCTGCCGGTAGTAGGAGAGGGGAAGGAATGTGTGGTTGGTCCAAAGTGGCTGCAAGGCTGGGGGGAAGAAGCGAGACGACGGTACCCAGAGGGTGCAGCCGAGGAAGAGCACGTCGCCCACGCGAACGCTGCGCTTGTTGAGGTAATGCAGATTGTCCCGCTCCGCGCAGATCTCGTCCTGTTGTGCGCCGTGGTTCATATGAGAAGTATATATGAGACACAGTGATCGTTTGCTCTGCGGCAGCAAGAGGAGGAGGCAGTGGTACGATCAGGCGGTCGGCATGCTGGACGCTCTCCTGGTTGTAGTACTCGTGGTTGCCGGCCACCACCAGCACGTGCTCGAACCGGTCGGCCTGCTCCAGCAGGTACGCCCGGTAGTTCTTCTTGTTGGGGTACCCGATGTCCCCTGCGCCCCCCAAAAAAATAGGTTAAATACATCGCCACAAACCTGTAACAAAATAATAAAATAATGCTGCAAAGAACGAAAGCGAGGGAAAGAGAGGGGGGGGGGGCGAACCAAGGAGGCAGAGGATGGGGGCGTTGACGGGGATGTGGGGCAGCTTGTCGAGGCAGCCCGGGAACTCGAGGTGCAGGTCGCTCACCAACTGAAACTGCACCCCTGCCTTCCCCTCCGAATTGTTCTGTGGCGCGTCCACGACTGGCAGTTCCTCTTCCTCTTCTTCTTCGCCCTCTTCCACATCTGCATCTTTGTCTTTCTTTTCTTTAACTACATCTGTGTTCGGTTTGTCATCGTGGTCGTCATGGTCATCCCCCTCACGTTGCTCAAGCTCTGGCTGTGAGGTCTCCGCCTCCAATCGTTGCTCATGCTCCTGCTCCATCTTTGCTTGTGGTGCGGCCGTGGCGCTTTCTTTCTTTTGGGTCACAACCGACTTGTGATTGGTGGGTCTTGCCCTTGCCCTCAGTTGCCGCTGCTGGCCGCGCTGCTGAGCGGCTTGAGCGCGTGGCTGCCGGCGAACGAGACCAGTTCGGCGCGCTTGGGGTGGGGGGGCACGCCCTCCCGACCCACGGCCTGCGCGCGTTCGGAGGGAGAGCTCACTGAGAGGTGCAGAGATCAAAGGAGAGTGAGCGAGGGTGCGCACCAGAGCGCCGGCGGCGGACGCCAGTGACAGGGACTTGTCGACGTCCCGGTCCTGCAGATACTGCGCCAAGAAGGAGCCCGTGAAGCAGTCGCCGGCTCCTGTGGTGTCCTTGACTGCGTGCGTGTATTAACGTCAGGACGTGGGGTTTGTGGGGTGAGCAATGTGAAGGCGAGGTGGCGTACTGGGTACGTCGAAGGCCGCGTGGGTCCACACCTGCCGGCCTCTCTTGGCGATGGCGCCCTGTGGCCCCGTTGTGATTACCACGAGCGCGTCGGTGTCCCTCGTCAGCTCCTCCAGCGCCTCATGTACGCTGCCCTTCCCAGAGATCGCCATCGCCTCTGTCTCGTTGGGGAAGAACAGGTCCATCTGCACGACACGAGCGTGGCTCAACACGAGTTGCTTATGAGCCCATAACAACCCGCGCGCACGGCGTACAAGGCGTATGACGTCGCGTATGCCGTCCTTCCACTGGTTGGCCGGATCGAAGCCTGTATCGAGCGACAGCGTGATCCCTCGGTCCCTGAGCCCTCGCAGAAGATCGAGGAACCCTGTCTGCAGCCCTCGCAACATGAAATATCCACAAAAATGCTATGTCCAAAGCGTTAGTTTCCCAAGTGCGGTGGTGCGTGTGCGTGTGTGTGTGTGTGTGTGCGTGTGTGTGCGGTCAATGGATGCCGTACTACATGCGTGCAAGAACGTAGGAGGGAGAGGTTGAGGTCGGAGAATGTCACGGCCGCTGTGGCGCCATAGGTGCTCACAAACGCCCGGTCCTCCTTGCCGCTGAGGCACATGCACACGGCCGTCGGCGCCGACTCCAACACCACCACACCTGCCACACTGGTAAGCACACAACGCTCTTCTTGCAAGCCCATATATAAATGGAGAGGAGAGAGAGAGACCTGTGGTATCGACGGCCGATTGTTGGTTGGCGATGCTCACGAGGGTGTGGCCGAAGTGATCGCGGCCCACCGCGCCAAATAGCACCACGCCGTCCTGCCCCCTACTGCGGTCGTCGTCCAGCCCGAGCGCGGCCGATGTACTCATCGCTGTGTTGAGCGCCGATCCTCCCGCGACTGGCCGGTAGTGCCAATGTATTTGTAAATCAAATAAATCAATACTAAAAATAAAAAGACATTTGGCGTACATAGGCGGATGCCCTGGCAGGGCGTGTCTTGACCCCACTGGGGCATGGCTTCGACGCCCAGCGCTATCAAATCCACGAACAGGTCGCCCACTACCCCCACCCTCGTCTCTCGGCCTTCCATCTTTTTAATGTTATTAAGTCATATTTCTCTTTGTTTTTATGAATTATTTCTCTTTTCTTTATTTTTTATAAAAATTATAAAAAATCATAAAACTTGGGCAAGAGGCGTGAATTGCTGTGGCGCTGTGTCACAGCAAGAGGTGGTACAAGATGACGAAGACTCAGGAGGTGATGATGGAGGAGTCGGCCCGCAAGTTGCATGTGCGCTTACAAGGCCATGGTAAGCCTCCTGGCCATGGGCGCTATGTCCTCCTCATAGAAGTGGAACTGTGCGTAGTGCTTGGCGGCGAGCATGAGCACATCCAGATCGGGTTCGTACGTTTCGTCCAACAGCACCCGCATCAACACCTTGTGGCGCAACAACCAACGTAGTCGCGTGTGAGCGCTGTCGTCATAACTGTGCCGCGTGCGGTGCGCGTGTGGTGTGTGCGGTGTGGTACCTCAGGATTGCCAAAGTAGGCTACTGTGTCGTTGATACGTTGGATATTCGCAGGCCTGGACAGGTTCAGACTCGTTAAGGTAGGCCAGGACTCGTCGGAAGGATCGTGGCGTGTGGCGTACCTCACATAGGGCTGCAGGCTCTCGGTGAGATGCTCACCGGCCTGACGCACCAGCATGGCCACCTCCTCGAGCCGCGTCGTGAGGAGATCTTTCTTCAGCGTGATCCTCCCCTAGATGGGATCCCCGAGAGAGTGTGAGTTCGCAACCACATCACTTCCCGTTAAGACCTGGAAGCAACACGTACGGAAAAGCGAACAGCGGAAACGTGGTCGCGACATCCTCCAAACACCTTGAGCGCTTGTCGGAGGGGTTGGTCTGCGAGGAGGACCTGAGAACAAACCGTTAGTCAGTGGGCAGCAGGATGTGTCGTGTCCTTTGATGTGCGTGTCGCGTGTGCCGTGAGTGTAGTGCGTGTTGTGCGTCGGTTGAGCCGAGGGCGAGTACCTGCCGAGGCTCCAATTTGCCGTCAACTACGAGGAAGTACATCTTGACACCTACGCGCAAGACATTGTTCTCCATGTCGTTGGCCTTACGGCTCGATCCGGTCTCTCTTTGGACCAGCGTCTTGAGCGCATTGATGAGCTCTGTCATCTGGGGCGGGGCCTTGCTCTTGATGGCCCGCTTGCCCATCTTCGAAGTCGTCGTCTTGGCGATGACCGATCGCTTGGCGCGCTCCTTTAGGTTCAGCTTGGCGACCTTGTCCCCCTGTCGTCCGCTTCGAATTAATGCGGCCGCAAAACACACACAACCGCACACTACACTCCAGCACGACACTCACAGCACGACAAGAGGGAAGATGGTAGTACTACCCGTGCGGGGGGCACAGTCGGAAGCTTGGATGCGGCAGCCTCCAGGGCCGAAGTCCAGCTGCTCCATTCCTCCGCGCCCTGGGCGGAAACTAGGATCTCCAACGTGGCTGTGGTGATCGAGAAGCAGTGCTTGAACGGCCGACACTCGACGTTCTTGTTGAGTGTCGCGTTCTTGAGTATGATGGACGCCTTGGGGTCATTGTCCTATGTACGAGCCATGTCGGTGTAAGCGTACGCACACTCGCACACACAGGCACGCACACAGCGAAAAAACTCACAGCTTCACGAACCTCCTTCCTGATGTAAAAGTGCAAGGAGCCGCCAGAGACGAGGAAGTAGGCGTAGACCCACTTGCTGCCCGGCTTGACCTGCCCCCTTTTGTTCACGGTGCCCACACGCACGTTCAAGCTGCCGCTCTTGTCGCCCTGCCCCTGTACGGTTGCGACATGTTCGAGATAGACGATCCCCCCTCCCACGTCAGAGGTTGTGTTGGGCTCACCTTCCACAACACACAGTTGTGTGCGTGTAGTCGTACCTCAATCGCCGAGCCATCCGTCTCCTCCTCTGAGTACTGCACACATTGGGGGGGGTGAAGAAAGAAGATGAGGTTGTGGATGAAGGTGGTGGAGGTGTGGAGGACAGAGAAGAGGAGGCTGAGAGCCCACAGCACATCCCAAGAGGAAAAGGATGTGAAGTGGGTTTTATGACATACGTCGGATGAGTCTTCGTCGCTGCTGTCCGCCGCCGCCTCCGCTCTGCGAACCGGGGGCGGGGTGTTGAATACGGGGAGCTCAACCGCTGGCGGTTGGCCCCTGTTGAGCGCTGCTGAAGTATTCGCACGCTGCGGCCTCACCGCTCCTCCACCTCCTAATCTCGCCATGACAGATGAGCGCCATGAAGTTGGACCTCTCTCTCGCAGTACAGCCTCCGCGGCGGGCGAGGTCGTGGATGAAGAGGCTTCTTCTGCGCCCCCTTCTGGCTTCTCCATCTTGTGGTGTGGTCGGGTGCGAATTCCGCAAGGAATGCCAAATATTCAATTATTTTCTCTTTTTTCTGATCTTTTTCTTTTTTATTTAGACGCAAGATCAATCAATAATCAAGCGCTTAGGCCCACTGCCACTCGATGTGGACGCGACCCTGGCGCAGATCCGCGATGTGGGAGAAGGCAGCAGGGCTCAAATCGAGCGAGCCATACGCGCAACCGGGGCACTCGTCCTGAATTTGATTAATGTTTGGCGAAGGGGTGAGCACAGTAGGCAGGCACAGCTGCCATTGCAATCGTGCGGCCAACTTACCACGATAGTCACGGTCACCTCGCCTTTGGGACCCTTGATGTGAGCGCGCTTGCCGCAGTCACCGCCACCGCCGTACTGGGGCTTGTTCTGCATTCACGCTGCTCCATCAGAAACGAGAAGATGGAGGAGAAGATCGACCTCGCGAGCAGAGTGGGGGACGCACGAGGGCGGCTACGAGTTGGTTGTTATTGTTGTGGTGGCCGCACGCGCCGAGGCCCACGTTGAAGTAGGTGGCATCGCCGGAGAAGGCGAGCGCAGTGGCCAGCATGGCCAGGAACACCACGAGGGTGACACCGAGAGCAGAAGAAGCAGCCATTCAAGAAGGTGTTGTTGTTGGTCACGTTCGAGTTATGTGAGTAAGTGTGTTGTCGTCTGCTTGCTGCGCACTGGCGCTCCTTTATTCACCGCCACACACAGCCCAATCGGAGTTGCGTGTCCCACCAGCGACCTTCAGCTGCCAATTCTTCTACCCCCCACCACTAGCGCTGCTCCTCGCAGAAGGTCATCAACCTGATGAAAAAGAAGGCAGCTTTGATCAGAACACCTTCTCAGCTCTCTCCCCAATCGCTGCGATGCGAGGAAGAGGTACCGCTTGACAGTCTGCAGGAGCTCCATCGTTTCGGCCCGCAGCGTCGGTTCTGTCGTGGGCCAGGGTGCGTTGCCTTTGGTATGGTAGAGCAGAACGAAGGAATGTGTGCGTAAGTGGCGTTCCCTGTCTTGGCCAGAAGGGTCAAGAAGATGTGTGGCGCGGTACCGATCATGAGGGTGAAATACTTTTCGTTGGCGTCGCGGTACTGGCCCTTCATCAGGTGCGACTTGATCTCCCACAGGCTTATCACCACCTGGCACACCGATGTCGGTGACGGCTGTTAAGTGTCATCGGCGCCTTGGCATCAGGTGCGCACGTACCGGTCTTGGTAGCTGGCGAGAGCGGAGAAGCTGGAAGAGGCGGCTGCACCCGACCTCGGTGTCGTGCACCAACTTGACCACGTCCTGGGATTGATGACTATCAGCGTCCATGAGGCCAGAGTGCCGTCGCGCGGGTTGTGCGCACCTCGCCAGAATGGGGCTGGCCGCCATTCCGAACGTGGCGGGCCATGAGGCCCACGACTCCCTCGAAGAACTGTCTCACCTCTTCCTCCTGGCCATGTTGCAGTACTTAGGGCGCGTGCAAATAGGCATTCGCGTGTGGTGTGGAGTGAGCGGGAAACCTTGGTTCCAGCGCCTCTCTGTGCATGCATGCGCTCCACGAAGGCGTGATAAGCAGACCGCGTGGTTTGGGTGGTTTCGGTGCGCTCAACACCACTGCTCCCGATGTCCACCAGCCCTTCTCCATCGTCATAATTGCCATCGTCGGCATCACCGGCATCGTCCGCCTGCGCGAGTAGCGCCTCTTCCTGCTTCGTCGCCGCCCGCACCTCGATACCGCTCTGCGGCACATAGACAAAGGACAAGGCGTCCGCCACGGCCGGCGGTGGTGGTCGCTCGTGGTTCTCCTTTGCCTTCAGTTCCTGCATTCGCCTCTTCTTCTTCAGCTTCCTCCGCTTGTTCTTCGATGGCGGCACACCACATTCGCTTCCCACGGGCTCCTCTGGGTTCTTCTCCTCTTCTCCCTCCGTTGCGTCGCTCGACAGCGCGAGCCGCCGGAGCAGCAGTTGTTGCCGCTTGCGCTTGCGCCTTTCCTCCTTTCTTCGCTTTCTCTTCTCTTCACCGGCGCCTGACTCGCCCGCCGCCGATCTCTCCTCCCCGCTGTCGCTGTCGCTTTCGTCCTGCCTTCGCTCCTCCCATGCTTCGCTCTTCTCTTCGCCAACTTCACTCATGTTCACCTTCTTCTCCCGCTCCTCCTGATTCTGGCGCGCTTGGCGCTGTCGCAGGCCCGAGAACCAGTCTGACATCTCCTCGGTCTCAGGCGCCCCTGCCTTGTGGTCATCGTCGTCATCGCTGCTGCTGAACACCATAGGAAGATCCAGGTATCGAAAGTGCTTCTTCTTCTTCTTCCGCTCCTCGCGGTGCTGCTGTTGCCGCTCGTTGTGCTCTGTCGCAGCCGTTGCACGCGGCTTCTCTTCGTCCCAAGTTTGAGCACCGCCATCGTCGTCGTCATCGGAGCTCGTGAGCTGCGCCCAGTAGCGATCCAGCGCACTGCCGCCCGTGCGCGCCGCCATCCCCCTACTTCCATTTTTTTGTGTAGCGTCAGCTGCCGAGGGGGGGGGAGCTTGCCAGTAGCGAGGCGAGTGTACCACCTGCTGCACTGCGATCGGAAACAGCCCAACGCGAGAGGCAGCCAAAAGCACTCTACTCCACCGTCGCGCCGCTGTGCTCGAACAAGAAATACAGAAAAAAAATAATGTTTATTTTTTTTAATTCTTTCCTAAATAAAAAGGACGAGCGGCCCAAAAAGAACGAAGAGAGGTGAAACGTTTCCTCGCGGGTGGGAATAGTGTGCGCCTCATGACGGGCAGACTTGGCCGACAAAGAAGCTGTAGCTGCCGCACACTCTGTCGACGCCTCGGTTGACGGACGGGCAGAAGTAGTGCGTAACCAGGAAGAACAGCATGCCCACCGGTACAACCAAGCTCCACAGCGTCCATACCACGCAGATGATGACCATGTCCGCGCACAAGAGCAACAGCACGAGCGTCACGAAGATCGGATAGATCGACCCTGCATTTTGGAGTCAACACATACCACGCACCACACCACACAGTTGATGACGGTGAGCCTTTGCCTAAAACAAAGCGTGAGAAAGAAGGAAGGGCGGTACCGCAGACAGTGCGCGAGTACCAGTTGCTCCACTTGCCAAACGAGCCCTGGCATGTCACTGTCGTCGTCGGAAAGAACAGCAGACAGCCGGGGCCGCTCCAGTCGTCGGCCATCTTGCACACGCCGCAATCGGTGCACTCCCACACGCAGCAGCCGCGTTTGCCCGTCGGCCGCTCCATGCAGCATTCGCAACCGCTGCCCTCATCAGCCTGGTGCGCGGGAGCTGCCGCGTAGAGCGAACTGGGCGAGGAGGACAAGGGTGTCGCTGCCGTCGCCTGGGCGGAAATAGGCCCGGCCGGCAGGTCGTCGTCGGCGTGGTAGGACGGCGCCGACGGCACACCTGATGCCGACCAACGGCGCCCAATAATTGGCGGAGCTGCGCATACCATCAAGTCAGAAGACACAAGCCGGAGGGCGGCGAGGGCCAGCATACCGGAGGGCTTGACGGGGTAGTCGGCCAGGTCGACGTGCACCTGTTGGTGCGTGTAGACCGGCGGCGCGTCAGCGGACGATGACGCACGGCGCTTGCCGTACTTTTCGTTGTACCTGCCCACAACCGCGTCAATCAGAGGAGGCCACAAAGGTGAGGTCGTGGCGAGCGGGTGTACCGGTCGACGGCATTGCGCAGAGCCCAGTTGGGAACGACGCTCTCGTTGATGGTGCTCTTGCACACGGGACACTTCTTGGCGGCGCTGCCTTGCTGTCGCAACCACGCCGTGATCGAGGTGGTGGAGAAGCTGTGGCCGCACGGTGTCACCATCACCGCGTCCTCCTGTGGTAGCTCACGTTTTTAGCCTAAATTATTCTTATTCTCTACAATTATAATCTTGTTTTTATATATATTTATAATTATAAAGACTTTAATGAAATAAAATACAAAAAAAAGAGCGAAGGGAGGGGTGAGGGGCACCATGACGGCGAGGGTGATGGGGTCGACCAGCTCCGGCGGGGGCTCGTCGCGCGGACTGTTTCCTTCATTGTCGCTCATGATGGCCTCCTGCTGCCCTGTAGCTGATGGGGATCGTGGCGGACCGTTCTCGGCCGTTTGTTCCTCTTCCTTTGCCTCCGTCCCTCCATTCAGCAAACCAGCAAATGAGCTTTTAAAAGCTTAAGTAATACATTTGGACAATTGGGATCAGCACACTTGGCCGACCACCCAGCTGTAGTTGCCGCACACTCTGTCGACACCTCGGTTGACGCACGGGCAGAAGTAGTGCGTCATCCAGAAGAACAGCATGCCCACCGGCGCGAGGAAGCTCCACAGCGTCCAGAACACGCAGATGATGACCAGGTCCGCGCACAGGAGCAACAGCACGAGCGTCACAAAGATCGGATAGATCGACCCTGCATGTGCACACGCAGTTGAGGGTGGTGAGACCTCTGAAAACGAAGAAGACGAATAAGAAAGAAACGAAGAAGAGCTAAGGAGGGCGGTACCGCAGATAGTGCGCGAGTACCAGTTGCTCCACTTGCCGAACGAGCCCTG
>CDFB01064317.1:0-61904 GCA_000826425.1 Acanthamoeba lugdunensis | reverse complement strand
CGCAGTCGCTGCCGTCATCCTGGGCCGCGGGGGCCGCCGCGGGTGCATAGGCCGGACTTGGCGTCGCTGCCATCGCCTGAGAGAAAGTGGGCTGGGCCGGCCGGTCGTCTTCAGCATGGAAGGACGGCGCCGACGACACCGACGACGCGGACGATGCCGACGAATGGAGCCCAACTGGAGGAGCTGTGCACACCATCACGGCCAGAAAGGTCAAAAGAGACACACACTGAGGCGCCAGTGCTCTGCCAGCGAGGGCCAGCGTACCGGAGGGCTTGACGGGGTAGTCGGCCAGGTCGATGTGCACCTGCTGATCCGGCGGCGCATCGTCAGCCGACGATGACGCACGGCGCTTGCCGTACTTTTGGTTGTACCTGCCCACAACCACGTAGAGATCTCAGGGACAGTGCGAGCACTGAAACCCGTAACCCCAAACATCGCACAGAGGCACCCAGATCTGTCGTGACTGTAAGGGGTGTACCGGTCGACGGCATTGCGCAGAGCCCAGTTGGGAACGAGGCTCTCGTTGATGGTGCTCTTGCACACGGGACACTTCTTCGTGGCACTGCCTTGCTGTCGCAGCCACGCCGTGATGGAGCTCGTCGAGAAGCTGTGCCCGCACGGCGTCACCATCACCGCGTCCTCCTATTGTGATCGATAATTAAGTATTTAATTTAACTATATCTATTAAAATATATATTAATATATATAATACATATATATATATATGTATTATTTGTACGAGAGTGGAAAAAAAAAGAGCGAAGGGAGGGGTGCATACCATGACGGCGAGGGTGATGGGGTCGATCAGCTCCGGCGGGGGCTCGTCGCGCGGACTGTTTCCTTCATTTTCTTTCTCGCCCATGCTGGCCTCCTGTCTGTGCCTCTTGCTGTGTTGCTGTGATTATTGTACGATAATGTTCGGTGCCGCAAGCGGTCTTTGTCCGCCGCACAAACGACCGGAGTTCGAGCACGTGCGATTATGGGGTGTGCCGTGTGGTGTCACTTGCGCAAGTGTGCGGTCGGTTACTTTCCGGTCCTTGCTGGGCGAAGCAACTGACGGGCAGTGCTCGGTTCGGCGAACCAAGAAGAAGAGGCAATAGCAAGTCGCTGCCAATGGCGCCTGGTTGGCCTTTTGGCACCGGCTTTTTGGACCCAAAAGGAAAAGGGAAATGAAAATGATGAGATAATGAAAAAGAAAAAGAAACAAATTGCGCCCAATGAAAAGGAAAAGGAAAACACTGCGATTAGAAATAATACAAAAAGAAATTGTTTGGGCGGAGTGGACGAAGAGGGGTGGAGTGTTGCGTGAAAAGTCAATGAATAATGCATGACCTTGCTCCTAGCACCAGAAAATGAAGGGGATGGCTTGTCTTCCAGTGAACACACGCGCAATAGCAAGCTTCCTGAAGATGAAGGTACGACCCCACACCTACGCCCGCCGAAAACAGTTGTGTGATGATGCTGATGGTGCCTTGCAGTATATGGTCTGTTTAGATGGGTCGGAGGTGAGCAAGAACAGTCTTCGTCTGGCGCTTCGTCTCCTGCGACCCGACAACGACAGTCTCCTCCTCTTGTCCGTGGGGTACGTCCGCCCTTGCTTATCGTCTTGTGCGGAGAGAACTGACGAAGGGGGCGCTTTTGGCTCATCAGGTACTGGGGGTACGACATCCCTAACGACGAGGTGGACGCGATGGCCCGCCTCGTATTGAACCAAAGCGAGTCGTACCTCACCGAGGCCGAAAAGATTGCACGCGAGAGTGGGGTGCGCCAGCAGACCCCAGCCGATCAGCGCGTGCAAGGTGAAGTGGAAAGGAACCTGCGTGATTCACCACACTGCTTCTCTCTCCTTGTTCATGTGCAGGCCAAGCAGGTGACCACGAAGGCCGTGCTGGGCTTCCCGCGAGACCAGATTCTGTTGGTGGCGGAAGAAGAGGTAAGTTACTGGGGCAGCTTGGCTTGAGCTGTTGTTGAGGTGTTGACAATGTGATGATGGTGTGAAGGGAGTGGAGATGATTGTGATGGGTGCGCGCGGACTGTCGCCGATCAAGAAGCTGCTCATGGGCTCCGTGAGCTCGCATGGTTCAATTCTTCATTCCTCGCCTTCTTTTCCACGTGTGTGTTGTTCGGCATTGCCCTAACCCGCATCTGTCCGACCCCCTTGCGCCACAGTGTTGTGTAACGCGGCCTGTCCGGTGCTTGTGGCCAAGTAGACAACCGCGGGGGGTGGTTGGGGTGCATTGTAATTTTGCAATTAATTTTCTTTTCGAAAACCAACCCAAGTCTGCAACTACTGTTCACAAAGATGAGGGGTTTGAAGATGCTGCCGGTACGGATTGTGCTGCTCGCACTGGGCTCCCCTCTGCAAGCGGGGCAGATTAACGCTTGGACCAACTCCTTCCGCGTCGCCGACAGCAGGCCAAGCCGCTGGCGCTGGCTGCCGGGACTACCCACTGACTTGTGCTCTCGCCTTCAGGACCTCCAAATGCGTCCACACACAACACCACAACACCGTGACGTGGCCATAGGCAAAGATGATGGCGTTGGGCGGCGTGACGACGGGCAGCCTGAAGGCGCATGAGCAGCTGATCGTGTCCGGGATCATGAGGAGCAGGAGCGTAAACACGTTCAGCTGAAGTGGATTGTTCATTCGTTCGTAATGATGCGGGTGACTGCCTCGGCGGAAAGGAAGACGGGAACGCTTCCCTGTTCCTCTTCTCCACGCCGCTGCTGGCCAGAGCAGCTCTCTGCTGTGTGCCACCGCTGTTGTGCCCCACCCTGGCAACCCTTAAGGGCCGAGAGTTCGTGAGTGTAGGCTGAGTGGGGGTGGGTACAGCTTTGGAGAGGGGCAGCCGGTACCCGTCGAGGTGCGTAACCGACAAGGCTCTGAATCCGTTGTTCAGAGCCGCCATTTGAGCTTCTCGAAGAATAGCCGGGACATGTCGCGGTAGGTGTAGCTCAGCGCCTTCTCGTAGGCCGCTGTACGGTACGAATCCGCCCGCAGCTTGCTCGCCTGCCGCAGCGCCTCCTCCAGGCTGATACTATCGTGTGTGTGTGTGTGTGTGTGTGTGTGTGGTTACGTGTTAAAACTGTAGACAGCAGGGGCGTACTGGATGTCGTACCAGTTGCTGTCGCTGCTGCGCGTGGTGCTGTTGACAAAACTGCTGGGCTGCTGGTCGGCGGAAAGGGTGCTGGACGCGACGCTCGCCGCGGTGGATTCTGATGGGGACGTGGGGGGCATCTCTTCCTCGGGGGCGAAGATGATGCTCACGTCGTCCGTCAGCCACTCCTCCATGCAACTCAGCGGCGGAGCAATCACCGGCCGCCCTGGACAAGAATTAAATAATCAGCGCAGGCTTGCGGCAGAGCGGTGGGGCGGCGAGCGAGTACCAAATGACAGGGACGTGAGGAGAGTGCCCGAAGACAGCACCGAATCCCTCGGGTACGGCAACACGACCGCGTCTGCCGCCTGGTGGTCGGGCATTGATGCCTGTCTGTCAGTGAAAGAACAACTTCCGAAGCGGTTGCATTGGGGGGTATCGGGTTGTACTACCTTGTAGTAGAACTGGAGATCGTCGTCGTGGACGTGGCTGTACTGGGTCTTGATCGCGGGGTTGACGCTGATGGCGGCCTGGATCTGTTGCCACTGGGCGTCCGAATATCGGAGCCGCTCGGCCGTCGAAAGCTCGCCCACGACCCACAGCTGCATCTTTTTCACATCTGAAAAGCGCGGAACGTGAATGTTTATTAGCAGCTAAGCCAAAAAGTCGGGGCAGTGCTATGGGCAAGGTACCTGAGGTCACGGCGTTGAATGCCTGCACCAGCTGGGCGAGGCCTCGGTGCCGCTTGATGGACCCGATGTAGAGCAGCACCAGGTCGTCGTTGTCGCTGGCGAAGGGAGTGTGGAGGGACAGCGTGCGTCGCGCCAGGGGCTGGGTGAGATTCACGTCGCTGTAGAGCCCCACATAGCTCCCCTGCGGCACCGTTATCACTTTCTCGGGCGGAATGACGTAATACGGCGCTGGAAAACACAAGTTCACTATGTTAATATCTGTTTCGTCGTTGGTCGCGTCGTTGGTCGTGCCGTGATCTATCAGTGTACCGGTGAGGGGAATGGTGTGGGCGCAGAGCAGGTGGATGACGTCGGCCCTGTCCGCCAGGGTCTGCAGCAAATCGATCTGGAGCTGGTGGTGCTCGGGCGTGCAGCTGGGATCGATCACGCTGTGCACCGTCCACACGATGTACCACCCCTGGTCTTCGATTCGCTGAAAGAAGTCGAGCACGGAGCGGAGCTCTTGGAAGGCCTCGGCCTCGCCGTCCTTGGTGCAGACCATGGCCACCCAGTGCAGGTGGAACACGTAGCGAAAGTGTTTGCGGTGCTGGGCGGGCTCATAGCCGATGGTGAGGTTCCACATCTGCTGCTTGTCCATCAGCTCCAGTCCGTACTCCTCCGCTCGCGCGTAGAGCCCGCCTTGGAACGGGTCCGAGGCCGTTCGATTGGGGAAGAATCCTGTTCCACACGACACACACGACACACGTGAGTACTCACATCGAGGGAATGAGCTGATCGTGAGAGATGTGGTACCGAGGAAGCCGGTCCAGCGGGGTCGAAAGTCGGGGTCGGGTCCGCCGTCGCGTAGGTCAAGAGAAGGGAATGGCGAAGCAGCCTGCAAGGGCGTGGCCGAGGGCTCGAGGGTCGCTGTTGCTGTTGACGTTGCGGCCGCGACTGTGGCTGCGACTTCGGCAGAGAATGCGGGCGGAATGTGGGCGTCCGGGTGGACGTGGCTGTCGCTGGCCTCGAGGACAGGGCCGTCTTGGCGGCACCTGCTGCGGAGGGTCTCGGCCTGGGCCTCGATGAGGGCCACCTGGCAGGACCGCTCGCGCTCCGACGCCTGCGTGGCGTAGGCGGCCACGAAGGTGGCCCAGGTCACCACTGCCACCGCCAATATGACGGCTGTGGCCCAGCCCAGCACCGTGCCTCCACCATAGTCCAACCGATCATCGAGTTCGTCATCTCCCGCGCCAGCCCGACGAATGTGGTTCCCGAAGCCCTCTCTCCTCCCCCCTCGTTGCCGTACCACCATACTGTCCACCAGCTGCTTCGCCTTGCCCTTGCGGTCTTGATCTGATCGAGCTCCATCTTCACCTCCATCATAATCCGCCAACTGCTCCGGCGCTCCCTGGCCCGGCTTGACCGGCCCGGTCGGTGGTGGTCCTCTTCCAGCGGCGTTGCTGGTGGTTGTCGCAGTTCCAGGAGGTTGGCCGCGAGGGGTGGTCGTTCGTTTCATCCGCAAGCTTGATGCGACGCCTTTGTCCTCCAACCTCTTTGTTTTCAGCTTTTCACCCTTTTTTCCTGTATTTCTTTTTTTTTCTCAGAGAAAAAAACAGAGAAACACAAGACGTCAATCGCCTGGCCTCAATTCCACCAATTCGAAGATGAAGCGGTTCAGCATGAACTCATCCCTCTGCACGATGCCGCGCGGCAGCGGTCCCGCGACCCTTCGCAGCTTTCCGCTCCCCTCTGCTGCTCTTCCTTTCCGATCCTCTTCAATGCTCCTCCCGCGGCCTACGGATTGGCAAATCCGTGGCGCGCAGCGATTGTGGAGCACAGGCGGGAAGCGATCTGATTTCGATGCTGCCGCACAGAAGAAGGTCCACATTCTGGAAGCCAGAGATCGAGTGCTCGCCCGCCTCCGAGACAAGAAGCGAGATGCCGCCGAGGCAGCAAAATTCAAGAAGAAGGAGAAGAAAACGGGCAAAGGAGGCGCTGAGGGCAAGGCCACGAAGCCGAAGGACTCGAAGAAATCAAAATCCAAGAGCACGGACGAACGATCAACAGCCATAGCGGCCGGCGGAGTCGAGGTCGTAGGCGATGGTGCACCCGCGGAGCGCAAGCGTCGGGTTCGACAAGCAGCAGTAGTGGTCACGGAGCCAGTAGAGCATGAAGAAGAAGAAGAAGACGAAGCTCAGGAGCTGCCGCCACCGATGACACTAGCCGACGTGGTACAAGTCCTGCGCGAGGAGAAGGGCCTCAATCCGATGGTTCTCGACGTCTCCCAGAAGTGCAACTTTACGCACTACATGATCATCATCGAGGGCCGCAGCGGTCGCCATCTGCGCGCCATGGCCGAGCGCATCATGGACGAGGTACATCAACACGCGCGCGCGCGCACACACACACCGCACGCACACGCACGGCTGTGCGTCCTTGTCTCTGACGCCACCGTGTTCTTCTCACAGATGCAAGCGAGGCAGAAGCACCCACAGGCAAACGTGGGTCTCGAGGTCGACCGTGGAAACGACGACTGGATCGTGGTGGACACTGGCGACATTCTCGTGCAGCTCTTTTCCCCAGGCGCACGAAGGTGCCACTACACCTTCATTTGCAGATGACACGTAACGAATGACCGACGTTCTGACGCACCGAACATCTCGATGTTTTGTGTTGATGCGATCAGGTACTACGATTTGGAGGGGCTGTGGACATTGCAGAAGCGGATGAACGAGCGGGATGGGCAGAACGAAGTGGTGGACGTCGAAGATCTGGAGCCGCTGCCGGACCTGGATGACGTGCCCAATGCCTGGAACCCCTGGGACCAGGACGTGCAGAAGGCGTAGTTGTTTGGGATGTTGCTGTACATTTTCTTTTCCTTTTCCTTTGTCTTTCTTTCCTTTTTGTCTCGTTGGAGGATTCGCTCGCGTGAAACCGGGCAAGAAACTTTGCTAGCGTGACTCTATGAAATGGTGTGCGCGTTTCTTTGGTCGAGAAGAACCCTATCTGAGAAACTTCCCCATCGCTCCCTCGGTGTCGACACTAACCCCACACACATTGCCAGGTCGTTAGAGACGACAGCCACCACTTTCACCGTGCGCTGTAATGGAGGAACCATTAGCAGTACGCTTGCTTTCGCTTGTTGCTTTTGCTGTGTGCGAGGGCTGACTGATCATTGGTCAGGACGACATGTCTCCCGCAACGAATGCGAGTGCCAGGCCTCTGCCGGAGCTGAAGGCGTCACTGGTCTCCCGCTTGCTCTTCTCCTGGATGACGCCGTTGATCAGGTGTAAGTACTGCGGACACAATGGCGGAGGCTTGTCTGACGCGAGCTAATGCCCCAACCCCGACATGGTGTGAACCAATCAGTGGGGGCGGTGAGACCACTGGAGATGACAGACTTGTTCGACATTGCGCCGCGGGACAATCCTGTGGCGCTGGAACGCAAACTGAAGCACGAGTGGATGCGAAGGAAGCACAAGAGCGAATCCTATTTGATGTTGGTCCGGTACGCCTCGACACGCGAACGCCCACTGGTGCCGGAGCGCACACATGACAGCTTACCATCAGCTTGGTGCTGTGGCAGAGCAATTTGGGCCATCGTCTGGGTGGATTACTCGTTCGTGTGCCTGTGCTCACTGATCTCCAGCCTGTGCGAGGTGGCCCTGCCCATCGTGTTCTCCTGGATCATCGTGTTTGTGTCCGCCAAGGTCTGACATTCCCTTTGCCGAGAGCTTGTGCGTGCTGGCCCTAACTGGCTGGTGGGCGTGCAGGAAGCTGAATGGTGGGAAGGCCTGCTGTATGTGGTGCTGGCGCTATGTATCCTTGCTGCCCGAGTAGTATTCCGTGCGAGGTGGTACTACGGCTCCGTGCGAGTGGGCATGAACGTGCGAATGATCCCACGTGGCTTCATGGCTGATTTTCCCTCAGACTGACCCTCAACTGATCTGGGATGTCGTCATCATCATCATCCAAAACCGACTCAACAGATATCGTCGATGCTGCAGGCCATGGTCTACCGCAAGAGCCTCAGGCTTCAGCGCGTCTCCAAGGGCAACGCAACTAACTTGATGAATGTCGACTCGGCCACTGTACGTCCCCACCCACCTTTCCTACCGTCTCTGTCACAGTATCAACCTTCTGTCCGTTGCCGTTGACCAGGCTGGAAAGGTTGCCTGGTTCGTGCACCGGGCCGTGAGCCAGCCGCCGCAGTTCATTTGTACCCCCAACTGTCTCTTAGGTTGGTGATTGTTGGTGGTTCTCACCATCGTTTCCCACTGGTGTATGCAGTGTCGCTCGTTCTCTTGTTTTTATGGCTCGGCGTTTCTTCACTGGTCCTGGTGGTTATCGTAGTCGTCATGACGCCGATCATCTATCTGATCTGCAGGTCTGTGCACCACTTCACCTCCACAAGTGGTTTCATTAAATACTGGTCTGACTGGCGCCATGTTGATTTCCAGCGGTTTCGGAACGACGACGGCGGCAATCATGAAGTTGCGGGACGAACGTATCAAGAAGCTCACGGAAGTGCTTCAAGTATGTACCCCTCTGTTTACATCTACATAGACGCACATACTGACAAAGCCGCGCATTAGGGTGTGTCCATCGTTAAGCTGTTCTGTTGGGAGCACAGGGTGATACAACAGATCAGCGAAGTACGCGCCAGAGAGGTGTCGCAGCTCAAGAAGTTTCTCTACACCTTGGCGCTCTTCATGTTTCTTCTGTACGCTGCCTTGCCTATGTAATGTGTGCATGCACACATCATCAACATTTCTAACTAAGCTCGATAACCACTTCATTAGGCTATCATTATCAACGCTCATATCTGTGAGCACATTCACCGTGTACGTGCTTCTCGGGAACACACTCTCCGCCAGCCAGATCTTTCCTGCACTCTCCATCTTCACATCGCTCTCGATGGTCGTCCTCGATGTACTCGCTCCCCTCCCTTCTTCAGTAGAGTGTCGTGACTTCTGTTCCGTTATGGTTGTAACATGCGACGGTATGACAGCTTCCCAATATGCTCTCCTGGTTGGCCGATGGAAACACGTCGCTAAAGAGGCTCAACAAGTTCCTGCGACTCCCTGAACTCGCCGACACGACCACTCCCGATCAGGACGGCCGCCCAGACTCCGCAATCTGCATCGAGGACGGGCGGTTCGAGTGGGAGCAATTCGAAGAAGACGAAGACAACAAGAACGAAGGCGAAAAAGAAAACGACGATAGCAGGCCTCTCCTCGATCGACCAATTCAAGCAGACATCACGTCAAGCGAAGCACAAGAACTGCTGTCAGCCGATGCCGAGGCGGAAGACCAGGAAGTTGCGGCGTCGTTCCAGCTGCAAGGGATCAACGTGGAGGTGATGCGTGGCGAACTGGTGGCCATTGTGGGTCCGGTGGGCAGCGGCAAAACATCCTTGCTCAACTGCATGCTGGGCGAGATGAAGCGCATCGCCGGTCGCATGACCCGTGGCGCTGAGCTGGACATCAGCTACGCCAGCCAGCGGTACAGATGCACTCTTCCCCTTCCCCTCTGCTTTTTCTCTGACGAAATGCTCAACAACTTGGGTGTGCACTCGTGTCGTGCCAAACAGCGCGTGGATCAGGAACGCCACGGTCAAGGACAACATCGTGTTCAATCAGCCCTTTGACCTCAAACTCTACCGCGATGTCATTCGGGTGTGCGCTCTCTCCGACGACCTTCGAATTTTGCCAGGTACGAGGCGCTCGCCTTCTTCTGGCCCGCCTCTCGCGTAAACTAAGTGTCACTCTCCCTCTTCAGCGGGCGACTTGACGGAGATCGGCGAGAAGGGGGTCAACCTGAGCGGAGGCCAGAAGCAGCGCATCTCCCTCGCCAGGGCTGTCTACTCGTCATGTCTGTGCCATAACGACTCCATCAGTACGAAGGTCGTGTTGATGGACGATGTGCTGTCAGCTGTGGACGCCCATGTAGGGCAACACATGTACGCCACCCGCCATCCTCAGCCTTTTCACCCTACATCTCTCCGCACAAAGTCTCCGTCTGAACTGCGGTGGTGCATGGTGGCGATCCAGATTCTTCGAGTGCATCGCGGGCAAGCTTAAGGGCGTGACGCGAGTGTTGGCTACACATCAGCTGCAGTACCTGCCGCACGTGGACCGCATCTTGATCATGCACGATGGCGCCGTGCAAGCCTCGGGAACCTACCACCAGGTTTCCGCGCCTCTGCGCCCCTCCTTGATGAGTAAGAAGTCTCACGACCACCTCCATCTTGGGGGCTTGTAGCTGGTCGAGCAGGGAGTCGACTTCGTGGGGCTGCTCGAGAAGAAGAAGCCCGGCACCGAGGACGAGAACGAGGATGAACGAGCTATGATGGCCAGCGGTCATGATGAGGTCGAAGGCGAGCGCGATGACGTCGTTGACGATGGCGACGTCAATTCGGCATCGGATGATAAGGAGATGATTCAAAAGGGCAAGCTTGTCGATGACGAGGAGCGGAAGACAGGCGCTGTGGAATGGAGGGTCTACGGTGAGTATCTGCTGGGATGTGGTGGCCTGCCCTTCCTCCTGTTCCTCTTCGTCATTTCTCTCTGTCTCGAGGTTCGTCCTCCCACCAATCCCCCACCAAGCGCGACCACCGAAGAAGCCTTGCTTCGCGTGTTACTCAACGAACAACAAACAACAGGGAGCGACACAGTTCGTGAACCTGTGGCTGGCCCACTGGTCCAATCACGCACAGGAGGCCGACACCACCCTGTACCTCTGCATCTACCTCGGGGTACGCGCCTCCCTTCCCCGTGTCTTGTTTGTTGGACTCACCGATGGCCATGAATGTGTGGCAGGCGGGCATGGTGGCGAGCGTGGTGGCGCTCGTGAGGCAGTTCGCATGGTTTAAGAGCGCACTTGACTGCGCTCGCCAGCTGCACGATCGCCTCCTGGAGGCGGTCATTCGCGCGCCCATGTCATTCTTCTACGCCACCCCCACTGGCCGTATCGTGACGCGGTTCTCGAAGGACCAGGGCACGGTGGACAGCGAGATCCCCGACATGGTGTCGGACTTTTTCCTGTGCCTGTTCTCATCGGTGGCCACGCTGGCGGTGATCTGCGGCGTGCTGCCGTGGTTCCTTGTGCCCGTGGTCCCCGTCATGGCAGTCTACTGGTGGGTCATGCAGAACTACCGCAAGGCCTCCCGTGGTACCACTACAACTGCTCTACCAGCATTGAGTGACTGTCAGAGGACTGATGATACACCCCACCGCTCACGCACGCGCACGCGCACGCACACGCACACGCACGTCCACACAGAGCTGGGCAGGCTGGAGTCATTGACAAGTGCACCAATCTACGCGCACTACTCGGAGACTCTAGAGGGTCTGGACACCATCCGAGCCTTCGGCTTCCAGCATCTGTTGAAGAAGGAGAATGAGGGCCTGCTCATGACCAACCTGCGAGCCTACTTCTGCTATTCGACCTCCCACCGGTACACCCCCACACATCATACTCTGCACGACCGTGTTACTGACTTTCCAGCTTACCGTCTTTTTGTGGTTATGCGCACTCTCAGTTGGCTGTCTCTGCGAGTGGACGCGATCGGGGCGGCAATCGTGGTGGCCACCTGCGTGCTGAGCCTGATCACCAAGGGTTCGGTGAGCAGCGGCTTCGTCGGGCTAGTCCTGGCACTGGCGGGCAGCATCACCGAAAGTACGGCACCCCTGGGCCGACTGTTAAGCGAGGGGAGGGAGCTGACGCTCTGCGCTCGTCGTGGCGGCTTTGTGGTCCGGTTTTGTGTGGTCAGATTTGGGCTGGTTCGTGCGATCGGGCACCATGCTGGAGTCCAACATGAACCGAGTGGAGCGCATCCTCCACTACACCAACAACACCGCGCCCGAGGCCCCGCTTGTGCTTGCCAAGGGACAGCGCTGGGACGCGCGGCACAAACGGCTCATTCCGGCGGTCGACGACGCTGATGACCACAGGCACTTATTCGATGCTCAGGAGGATCTGGAGGGAGGTCATCACTACCACGATGCAGATACCCATGACGACACCAGCGAGGCCGCGTGGCCAACCGAAGGTCGCATCGATTTTAGGAACGCGTGGATGCGCTATCGCCACGACCTGACGCCCGTGCTAAAGGGCATCAACCTCACCATCGAAGCCCGACACAAAGGTATGTACTACGTAGCTCTGGTTCGGCATGCCCTGCCGTGCACGTTTGTGAGAACCTCACTGCGTTGCTCATTCGCGTGCTGGTCAACACACCAAGTGGGTGTGGTGGGGAGAACGGGCGCGGGCAAGTCGTCGCTGATCAACGCCCTCTTCCGCCTGGTCGAACTCGACGACGGTGCCATCTGCATCGACGGCCGAGACATCAGCACTCTCGGACTCCACCAGGTACATTGGCTTCTTGCTGCTCTGCTCTTGCTGGTTTTGATGGCTTACTTATAGGTTCAATAATCATTTGGTGCTCATCAGGTGAGGTCGGCGCTGTCGATCATCCCGCAGGACCCGGTGCTGTTCTCGGGCACCATCCGCTCCAACATCGACCCTTTTGCCGCCTACGCCGCGTCTGACGACTTGGACCTCTCGGACGACCACGACGCCGCCCTGTGGCATGCGCTCGACAAGGTTCACTTGCGCGACTTTGTGCAGAGTCTGCCGCTCGGCCTGGCCACCAAGGTGGACACCAACGGGGCCAACCTGTCGGTGGGCCAGCGGCAACTGGTGTGCATGGCGCGGGCGCTGCTGCGGCGGGACAGCCGGGTGCTGATCCTGGACGAGGCGACGGCGAGCGTGGACAACAAGACCGACCGGGCGATCCAGGAGACGCTGCGACGCGAGTTCGGCGGGCGCACCGTGGTGGTGATCGCCCACCGACTCCACACCGTCATCGACCTTGATCGCATCCTGGTACCACTTGGGCCCAGGTCTGCTCACTTGTCATGGATCTAATGCTGGTCTGTATCAATCAGGTGATGGAAGAGGGAGAGGTGGTGGAGTACGGGACTCCCTGGGAGCTCCTGGCCAAGCAGGAGGAGGGAGCATTCGCGCGGCTGGTGGCCCGCACAGGCGCCGAAACGGCCCAGTTCCTCCGCGCGGAAGCCCACAAGGCCCACCTCAGCCGCGTCGCACTCTCTTGAAAAAGCTCTGCCCGGCACAGGTCAAGCTCATACACCGCGTGAGTGAGCCCAACAACGAAGAGGGGTTCTCGGTGTTTAGTTACCGTAGTTGGCCAATCGCCATCAACATCAAGAAAACAATTTCTGCGGTGTTCGCGCAGAACTGGTGGAGTTTTCTGCGACCATTCCCGCCTATTCCAATACCGTCACGCTCCCAACAACCAGCTCCTCTTCATGTCGGCCACCACGGCTACAAAGTCTTCAAGCGGAAGACCTCTACACCTCCCCATCCTCTGTCGCCCTGCCTTCTTCACCCGCAGCTGCGCCCCCCCTTAAGATTAAAAAAAGCACTAGAACGGCATGAACCGCCTGTTCGCACGACACACGAGGCCTATCGTGGCCCAGCGCACATTCCCTCTCAGCAGTGCCGGTACTTTTCTGTTCGATTGCTCCCCCCCCCCGATGCACGCACTCTGACGCTCGCCCACAGGCACCCTGCGAGCACTGTCCACACCGCGATGGACTGCGGGGCCGTTACGCGGGCTGCACGGTGCCGTGCCCATGGACGGCAACACGGCCGCCGCACACGTGGCCTACGGCCTCTCTGGTACGCAGGACAATGTTTATTAATATTTTTATATAAATACTGTATTTATATACGCCTCCTCACCGCGGCACACAGACATCCACGCCATCTACCCCATCACGCCATCCTCGCAAATGGGTGAGCTGGCCGACAAGTGGTCGGCCGAGGGGCGACTCAATGCCTTTGGGAACACGCCGCGGGTCATCGAAATGCAGGTACAGGGTCGTGTGGGTTGTTGATTTGTGACATGACTCGCTGATACTGACTTTCTCTATTTCTCTTAACAGTCAGAGATGGGCGCCGCGGGCACGCTGCACGGCGCGGCGGTGGGCGGCGCGTTGGTGTCGACGTTCACGGCCTCGCAGGGCCTGCTGCTGATGATCCCCAACCTGTACCGCGTAGCCGGTGAGCTCATGCCGGCCGTGTTCCACGTCACGGCGCGCGCCATCTCGGGCCAGGGCCTGAGCATCTACGGCGACCACTCGGACGTGATGGCGGTCAAGCAGACCGGCGTGGCCATGCTCGCCTCGGCCTCGCCGCAGGAGGCCATGGACCTCGCCCTGGTGGCCCACCTCTCCAGCATCAAGTCCTCCGTCCCCTTCGTCCACTTCTTCGACGGCTTCCGCACCTCGCACGAGGTACACTGCATGTGCACGTGGGCGTGGGCGTGGGCGTGGGCGTGGGCGTGGGCGTGGGCGTGGGCGTGGGCGTGGGCGTGCGCGTGGGCGTGGGCGTGGGCGTGCGCGTGTGATGGTATTGATGGTTTTTTCGCTGGTGCAGATCAACACGGTGGTGCCGATCAAGTACGAGGACATGCGCAAGCTGCTGGATGAGGAGGCGCTGGATCAGTTCCGCAAGCGGGGCATGAACCCGGAGACGCCCAACCTGCGCGGGCTGATCGACGGCCCCGAGCACTACTTCCAGCAGGTCGAGGCCGCCAACCCGATCCTTGACGGCGTGCTCCCGGTGGTCGAGGGCTACCTGGACGAGGTCCACAAGCTGACGGGCCGCAAGTACGGCCTGTTCGACTACCACGGCCATCCAGAGCCGCGCCACGTCATCGTCGCCTGCGGCAGCAGCGTGTCGACGGTCGAGGAGGCCGTCAACCACCGTAACGCGCAGGGCGAGCGGGTGGGCCTGATCAAGGTGCGGCTGTGGCGGCCTTTCTCGATCAAGCACCTGGTCGACGCGCTGCCGAAGAGCGTCGAGAAGGTGGCGGTGATCGACCGCGTGCGCGACTACCTGGCCAGCGGCGGCCCGCTGTTCCAGGAGGTGTGCACGTCGCTCATGATGGGCGGCCGCCGCGACGTGCAGCTAGTCAACGGCCGCTACGGTCTGGGCAGCAAGGACTTCACGCCCGGCATGGCCCTGGCCATCTTTGACAACCTCAAGCAGGACCAACCCCTCCACAACTTCGTGGTGGGCATCAAGGACGACGTCACCCACAAGTCGCTCACCGTCGCTGAAGAGCCGGACACTGTACGCACCATGCACCGGCAATCACACCACGCTCACACACATGCGGATTCCTGACACTTGTTGTTTGTAGCTGCCTGCGGGCACCAAGCAGTCCATCTTCTGGGGCATCGGCGGTGATGGCACGGTCGGCGCCAACGAAGAGGCCATCAAGCTTATCGTCGAGAACTCTAACATGTACGACGCTACGGAACGCTTGTTCCTTAAGGCAAACCTCAACTGACCTCTATCGCACATGCACGCGCCGCACATATATCGCACCCACACCCACACGCACACGCATGCGAATGTGCCACAGGTATGGCCAGGGCTATTTCGCGTACTCGGCGCATAAGAGCGGCGGCGTGACGGTGTCACACCTCCGGTTCGGGGAGAAGCCGATCAACAGCACCTACCAGGTGCAGAACGCGGACCTGATCGCCGTCCACACGACGCCCTACCTCAAGAAGTTCCCCTCCCTTCTTGGCCCGCTCAAGGAGGGCGGCACGGTTATCCTCAACAGCCCGTGGAACGACGTGGCCCACCTCGACCGCATGCTGCCGGACTTTGTCAAGCGACGCATCGCCCGGCGCAAGGCGCGGCTGATCAACGTCGACGCGACGGCCATCGCCCACGAGGCCGGCCTGCGCGGGCGGATCAACATGGTCATGCAGGCCGCCTTCTTCAAGGCCTCCGAGGTGCTCCCGATCGACGTGGCGCGCGCCGAGCTGCGCCGGGTGATCGATGCCCAGTACGCGCGCAAGGGCCGCGACGTTCTCGAGCGCAACTACGCCGCGCTGGACCAGGGCCTCGCGCGCACGGTCGAGGTGACCTACCCTGCCGAGTGGGCCGAGTGCCGGGACGACGTGGCCGACTACATCGTGCCCGACCCGGCCGACGCGCCCGAGCAGCTGCGTAAGGTGCTCCGCCCCACGCAGCGGATGGAGGGCGACAGCCTGCCGGTGAGCGCGTTCGACCCGCGCGGCGCGATGCCGTCGGGCACCTCCAAGTACGAGAAGCGCGGAATCGCCCCGGCCGTGGCCCAGTGGACCAACCCCGACACCTGCACCCAGTGCAACCTCTGCTCCGCCCTCTGCCCGCACGCCGCCATCCGCCCCTTCCTCTTCACTCAAGAAGAAGGTAACGCACACGCACACACGCACACAACCGCACACGCACACGACCAACGACACACGGCTGACGTCATGATGGGTGGATGTCGCGACACAGCGGGATCGGCACCGGAGGGGTGGGAGGGGCGGAAGGCGGTGGGCAAGGCCGGCAAGAGCTACCAGTACCGGGTACAGGTGTCGCCCTACGACTGCACCGGCTGCGACGTGTGCGTCAAGGCCTGTCCCACGCAGTCCCTCGCACAGGTGCCCTTCACCGACGCGCTCGACCGCGGCCAGGCCCGCCTGTGGGACTTTGCCGCGGAGCGCCTCCCGATCCGGAGCGAGGTATACCCCAAGGAGTCGCTCAAGGGCAGCCAGTTCGCCAAACCCTGCCTCGAGTTCAGCGGCGCGTGCGCCGGCTGCGGCGAGACGCCCGTCGTGAAGCTGCTCACGCAGTTGTTCGGCGACGAGCTCTACATCGCCAACGCGACCGGTTGCTCGATCGTGTGGGGCGGCATGTTCCCGTGGAGCGCCTACACGACCAACGAGCGGGGGCACGGCCCGGCCTGGGGCCACTCTTTGTTCGAGGACGCGGCCGAGTACGGCTTCGGCATCCGGCACGCGGTGCGGTACCGGCGCGAGGCCCTGCGGCGCGCGGTGCAGCGCGACTTGGCCGCCGGCGCCTACGCGGCGGAGCATCCGGTGCTGGTCGAGCTCCTGCGGAGGTGGGACGCCGCCTACGACGACCGCACGCAGAGCCCGAGCCTGGCGGCCAAGGTGCGCGAGTACCTCGAGCGCCTGCCAGCGCCTGTCGCGGTCGCGCGTGGCCCGCTGCGCGAGCTGCACGCCGAGCGCCACATGCTTGCGCGCAAGTCGCAGTGGATCATCGGTGGCGACGGGTGGGCCTACGACATCGGCTTCGGTGGGCTCGATCACGTGCTGGCCTCGGGCGAGAAGGTCAACGTGCTCGTGCTGGACAACGAGGTCTACGCCAACACGGGCGGCCAGGCCTCCAAGGCCACGCCGCGTGCGTCGCAGGTAAAGTTCGCCAACGCGGGCAAGACGACGGCCAAGAAGGACCTCGGCGCGATGATGATGCAGTACGGCAACGTCTATGTGGCGTCGATCTGCCTCGAGGCCAACCCGGACCACGCCGTGCAGGCCCTTGCCGAGGCCGAGGCCTTCGACGGCCCTTCTCTCGTCATCGCCTATGCGCCCTGCATCGCGCACGGCATCAAGTACGCTCACTCTCTTCGCCACCAACTCGCAACACGCGCACACGTACTCACCCTGTGCGTCGTGTCGCGTGCGGTGTGTTGTGCGTGTCGTGTCATAGGGCTGGAATATCGACGGAGGTGGAGGAGGCGAAGCGAGCGATCAAGGCCGGGTACCACATACTGTACCGGTACAACCCGTCGCTGGTGGAGCAGGGCATGAACCCG
Organism: Acanthamoeba lugdunensis; assembly: GCA_000826425.1. Classification (NCBI taxonomy): domain Eukaryota; phylum Discosea; order Longamoebia; family Acanthamoebidae; genus Acanthamoeba; species Acanthamoeba lugdunensis. The sequence continues at coordinate 44,442 of CDFB01064317.1, read as the reverse complement.
CTCTCGCTCGACTCGAGCCCGCCGGACGACCAGCTGCTCCACTTTTTGCGGGGCGAGAACCGCTACGAGGCCCTGCGCCAGCAGCACCCCGAGCTCACCGACGAGAAGCAGCGGCTGCTGGTGCGCGACGTCGCCGACCGGTACCGACACTACGCCCTCCTCAAGGAGCAGCTCGAGCCCAAGGACGACGGTGAAGAAGACGAAGCCAAGGAAGAGGCCACCGCCTAGCCAGTAGCCGTCCAATCACAAGTTGCGCTTTCTCGTTTGTAGCTGAAATTCTTGGAACCATCAAGAAGCAAAACGAAATGGCCAGGCTAGCTGGCAGACACATCGACACACCAAGATATCAACAGTGCAACAAAGAGTGCCGCAATGCGAGCCACTCGCCGTGTTGTTCTTCTTCGCCCAGCGGAAGGGGCGCCTGTGTGGCTCCGGCCGCGAGCCGCTCCTTCGTCTTCTTCCCTCTCGTTCCGCTTTCGTTCTTTTCAGTTCCGTCGGCGCCCCTCCAGCCGAGGGGCACAAGCACCCAGCCACCTCACGCACCGGCCGAACAACCAGAGAGGAGGCAGGAAGAAGAAATGCGACCCCGGTCAGATGAGGAGAGACAAGCCGAAACTGACGGCGAGCCGATGATGGAAGAAGAAGAGGAAGAGTTCTGGCTGGAGGAACAGAACGAGGACGAGCAACAACAAAAAGACTCACGAAAAGAAGAAAAAGGGGGAGGCGGACTCAAGCATCGTGATAGACGTGCTCGGGGAGGTGGGAACGGGCGTGGTCCTCTCCCTTATCCCGTGACCTTGGGTTGGTCAAAGAGCGGAGCGAGTGCGTGTGTGAGGTGCATTTTTTGTTTGCTTTGACAAACCAAAACACACAAATAAATAACCACAAAGAAGAGGGAAGAGGAAGAGGGCTAGGAAGGGTGAGAGGACCCCGAAGCCGAGGAGCCAGGCATGCCGGTCTGCTGCGGCTGCGGCTGCTGTTGCGGTGGAGCGGAGGAGCCGGGCAGGCCTCCGGGGAGCCCAGTCCGTCGGGCCATCTGCATCTGCATCTGCCTCTGCTGCTGCTGTTGCTGTTGCAGCATCTGGGCCTGCTGATAGTAGTTCGGTGTTGGCTGCTGTGCCTGCTGCTGCTGCTGCGGCTGCTGCGGCTGTTGAGGCATTCGCTGCTGCTGCTGCGGCTGTGTCTGTGTGGCGGCCGGGTAGGCGTAGGAGGGCGTCGTCTGTTGCGACGGCTGCGGTGGCTGCTGCTGCTGCTGCTGTTGGTAGTACTGTTGCTGCGGCTGGGCCTGCGGAGGCTGCTGCTGCTGTTGGAGGTTGGAGCTCTGCTGTGAGCGTTGGGAGAGCTGCGCGAGCTGTTGGGGCGTGAGGTGGGCCAGCTGCTGCGGCGTGGGTTTCGGCTGCGCCGACGTCGGCTGCGGATAGCCGTGCGGCTGCTGCTGCTGCTGGGCCTGCTGCTGGGCGGCGAGCTGCTGCTGCTTGGCCTGCTCCTCGCGCACTTTGTGGATGTACTTCTGGAGGTGGATCTGGACCTGCATCTTCGATCGAGTCTGCACCGCATACACGATCTGGTCGAGGTCTGCGCCGGCAGGGAACGAAATTGGGTGTGAGTCGCAGGTAGGTCAGGTAGTGCGGTGTGGTGGACCGTCTAAGGCACCTTTGGGGCCGTGAGCCCGAAGAGCGTCAATGAACCGCCGGTTTTCGTCGGGCGTCCATGGTCGGTCCTGCCCATCAGCGCCTGGCACACGACACGTAAGATTTGAGCCTTGGGTCCAACAGCCGCTTGAATGCATGATTGCGCGGGGCGGACGCACCAGCCTGCATGGGCTGTCCTGCCTGCGGCTGCTGCGGCTGTTGCATGGTGGCCTGCGCGCCATACTGTTGCTGTGGCATGCCCTGTTGTGGCCCGCCTGTGGTGATGGTGCTGTGATTAGTGCGTGTGCCGGCGAGGGTGCGCGTGCGCGGTGACGGTACCGCTGATTCCCGTTCGCCGGATCATCTGAGGCGGCAAAGAGGCGGTAGCAGGCATGGAGTAGTGGAGGCCAGGCGCGGCCGACGGCCCCGATGACGCCGGTGACATGGGCGACGGCTGCGAGTAAGCCGACTGCTGCTGCTGTGGAGATGGGTAGGCGCCCACTGGCGTCTGCGACGGCATGCCCGTGTGCGGCGAGGAGACCGGCTGCGGCGTCTGCACATAGGGCGCTGCCCCGTAGGCCGAGGACGTCGGCACCGCGCCGCCATGCGGCGTCGCGTACGACGGATAGCCCGCGTGGTGCGGCGTTGGCATGCCTGGCAATCACCGGACAGGAAAAATGAGCCACACCACACACACACGACACACGAACCATACAATAACGAACCTGTGGAGGAGGGGCCTCCGCTCGACCGCATGTAGCCGTGAGCGCTCTGGGCAGCTGGCGATGGCGCCGGGGCGGAGGAGGAGGAGGGACCCATCAGGGACGCAGGCCCTTCGCCCGCGCCCTCCGAGGGCGATCGCTTTCGCAGGCCCGGCTGGGCGTCGGCCACCGTAGCCAGGAATATCAGGTTTTGCTGCAGCCGTGCTTGGTACCTTCGTGTACGCAACACACGAGCAATGTGTCAAAAAAGGCCTCGCTCCACCGTGTGCGCACACGACACGCACATGCACGACACGAGTTGGCAAACGGGGAGCAAGTGCGCGGGTGGTACCGAGAACATTCGGCGAGGCGCTGCAAGTTCTGGTTCTCGAGCACCGCAAATATGAGCGAACGATTTTCGTCCAGCACCTGTGGGAAAGAGGAGGGATCAACAAGAAGATCTCACATGGCATGATGCGATTGCGAGAGGAGGGGGGCAAACCTTTTGCACGAGGTCGGTGGTGATGGGCTTGCCCTGGTAGGGAGCTGGCACTTGAACGTGTGGCGCTGGGATGGACATTGCTTTGTGTGTGGCCCCAATATATAAATCCTGCTGTGCTCCTCGATCAGTTTTGATGATCCTTCTTCTTCTTCCCCATCAATTTTTGTTCTGTCTCAATTCGATTAAGAAATGTAAAGGCCTGCCATAACGCCCAAAGGACAAATAATGCAAAATTCGAATTGAATTACCTCTTAACTGTGCTGGGCGCCCGTTGCTAGCGAGAGTGGCCACAGCAACAAGATGAATCGAATTGGCTTCGTTGGCGCCTTCAGCTCACACGACAAACGTTCTTCACCGGCCTTCGGGGTCCAATAGCAAAAAGACGAGAAAATCATTTTCCTTCCTTTTGCTGCGCTCTTCGCGCCTCCCTCAGCCTTTTTTGAATCCATCTTCTCCCGACGTTCATCTTCATCTTCCGCCTGCTCGGGCTGAGGGCCAGGCCGTGGAGAACGGAAGGGGTGGAACGGAAAAAGAGCAACAACTGCACCAAGAGACAGCCAACCCACCAAAACCTGTGGTGTGCATTGTCGACACGAAAGATGACCGAAATTGTCTCCCATTGGAGGTCAACCGCGAAATTTCGGTACACGTGCGCGAGAACGATCTTGTTATGGAACGCCCTCTCGTGTTCCTTCTTCAGAGAATCTGCGGTGCAACCGAGAGCTCACACAAGGAGTGCCCTTCTGGTGATCACTGCCGCCCCAACCCTTCCCCAACCCAGTCCTCCCACATAATCTGGTCCAGGGTCAAGATCACTTTATCCTCAGCGTTGGCATTGGGTGATGATGTGGCAAGCGCCTTGAACTCCGCGCACAAGAGACCTCACTTGCTGGATGGTGGCTTCCACTGCCAGTGAGCGTGATGGTGGTGATGGTGAAACGAAATCGCGCAAAGTGAGAACGGGTCCCGTTCCGGGAGGTGGCGGAGGATGGAGAGGCGATCATTGTCAGTACCTCTTGATCTTCCTCGCTCTCACCATCAGCCAAGGAATCCGGCGGCGCCGAGAAGGAGGCCGCTCTACGCGACGGTCGGCTGTATGTGTCATCCGTGCTTCGTGGCCGACGGGGCGAATCCCATTCCTTGGCCTGCGGTGGTTGCGAGTGTAGCGCGTGATATGAGGTGCGTTAGCAATAATGCCCAGCAGCAAGCGTGTGCGGTGGTGCGTGTGCGGCTCTGCGCGCAGACGTGCCTCGGAGGGAAACTCGGGGAAGGGTAGGTCGTCATCTTCAACGTCCATTTCCTTTCCTTCAGCGCTCTTCTGCCCTCGTTGGGCGATCTTACGCACGCACGCAGTCAGCGAAACCACGCGCCAAGCCAGGTGCCCACCGCACCGCATCTGCAAGATTTGTGGGGGCATACCCCGCCGGTAGCCAGCTGCAGCACGAGAGTGTCGAGCATTCCCTTCGGGGTGGCTCCCTGAGGTCCTGCGTTGCGAACTGCAGGGCAGAGGGAACGAGTGGGTGCGGTGCGGTGCGCAGGCCGGCGAGCCGGTAGAGAAGGGCTCGTGGGGTACCTCCGGCCTGCCTGGCGGCCTGCTCCTGCAACGCCAGCTTGGCGTCCTCCTCCTCCAGCTCCGCGACCTTCTGCGCGAGGTTGCGCTGGTACACACCACACCAACCCGGTCGCCAAACATCATCGGCTGCGGTCAGTCTCCCACGCGTACGCCCGCCAGCTCGCTGGCTGTGCCTACAGTCATGGACGCGGGAAAGAGGGGCCCATTACCTGCTTCGCTTCATAGGCTTCGAGCTCCTTCTCGGTGGGCGGCTCTTCGCGCCGGAAGCTCAGCCAACTGCGCCACAGCGCGGGCACACTGCGTAGGCAGTCGCGATGATGGCCACGGTGAGGTCGCGATAGAAGAACGTCGCCATCATGGCGCGTGTAGGGTCCTCTTGAGGGTGCACGGTACCTGGAGGGGTCACAGATGGTGTCCTTGGCCTCGATCATGCGCTTGAAGGGGCGGGCGGGGTTGAGTGGGTCCGGCTCGATGAAGTAGGTGTTGCCCACTTTGTCCATTCCTACGACCCTGCACAGGAGCCCGAGGCGGCACGACAACGTCAGAAGAGGTGGCTAATCCCATAAATCTTGACGATGCTGCAACAAATTAGCGTTGGACTGAGTGCGGCACATACGTCCTCCTTTCTATTCGGTTGAGTAGCCGCTTGAAGAACGACATGGTGCGGCAGGCCCGTGGTGCTGTGGCCTTTATCACTGCTGCAGCACTTTGTTCCTTTTCCTTCCTCTTTTCAGCACAGAGAAATGAAAAATCAAAAGAAAATGTAACCCAGCCTGTGCAACAGCAGCTCTTCAGCTCTGAAGCAGGCCCCACATGAATGTAACTGAGTCCTCCCTCAGCAACTGTCTTTGAGCCTTAGGCAGTACTGGCAGTAATCATTTCCTGAACTGTGGTGCACACCTCCATTGCCACCATTCCTTGCCACTGTCCATGCACATTGTCCATGAGCATTGGAACAGGGTGAGTGGCCTGGGGTTTGGGCAATGTCTGGCACCAGCCAATCAAAATCATGGAAACAGAAATTTGCGCTGAGAAGGAAAGTAAAGGAAAAGCAAGGTAGGCGCACCACTACATCGACTCAACGTTCCACAAGCAAGACGGCGCCCCTTTCATCCTTTCGGAACTGCAAATAATGGTATGTACCATTCTTCTCTTCCAGTCACGGGGCTTTGATAAGATTCTTCAAGTCGTATTGTATTTTCGAACACCCACTTTTTTTGCGAGTAGTTGCCCATCCATCGATTGAACTGCTCACGTCGGCCATGATAAAAGGATCATCTTATTGCAAATTCGATGTGCCCATCTTTGCTGCTACGTGGGTAACTGCAGTGTTTAAACAATTATAATTATTCATGTTCTATTTTGCTCCACTGTTTCTGAACGCCGCAGGAAGACCAGCAACACACCACTCCTCTGTCGCCGCCGGCCTCGCCGCAACCGCCGGGCTCGCCCAACGGAGAGGGCGCCGGCAGCGGCATCGAGCCGGGCCTGCGCGCGCGGCTCAGCGCCGCCCGCAGCGGCTCCTTCAGCCGCCTCCTCCCGCCCTCTCCGCATCTCACCCCGCGCAGCGAAGGTAGCACTGTGCCGCGCGTGTCGTGTGCGGTTGTGCGCAGGGTGCCGTGGCTGATCCGCGTGTGCGGCGGTGGTGTGTGCGATGCGGGCGCGTGTTTGGCCGGCAGAAGGTAAGGGATCGCCGCTGCGGTTGGACTATGGCATTTGGAGCATCCAGGGGCGGCGAAAGACGCAGGAGGACGCCCACTCGGCCGTACCCAAGATGCTGTACCTCTCTCTGTGTGTGTGTGTGTGTGCGTGCGTGCATGCGTGTGCGTGTGCGGTGCTGATCGCACGCACGCGTACTCTACGTACAGTGAAGGAGAAGAGGAAGAGGAGGCCCAGCGCCCGTTCGCCTTCTTCGGCGTCTACGACGGCCACGGCGGCGAAAAGGTGACTGCCCCGTCCGGACGGGGCTTGCTCGGCGCCCTTTCGCGCGTTGCTGCTCACCCCGGCCGTGTCCGTCTCTCTCGACAAATCAGGCCTCGGAGTGGGTGGGCCAGCACTTTGACAAGATCTTCGGCGACAAGATCACCCAGAGCGGCGACCAGACATCGGCCGGTTCGCACTCCACCACCCGCCTGCCCACCCAGTCCCGAACGTGCACTCAGATCACGAGCGCTGCTTTGTTTGTGTACCGCACCCACGCGCAGAGGTGCTCTCCAAGGCGCTGCGGGAGGCGTTCCTCGCGGTCGAGGACCAGTGGATGGGCATCGCCGACCAGAAGAAGGAGTGCTCCGGTACCACACACTCAACACACAACACACACACCGCACACACGAGCAGGTGAAGCTCACGCTACGTTGTCGACACACGCGAACAGGTACCACCGCAGCGGTTGTGGTGGTGAAGGACAACGACATCATCGTGGGCAACGTCGGCGACACCGAAGTAGTCGTCGCCGCCTCCGGTTCGTTACCTTCTTTTTTATTTTATTTTTTTAATAATTATACAATTTAATACTAATAATAATAATTTGTTTTCGTTTCCGAATTGGCGGGAGCAGATGAAGCGGAGCAGCTGCAGGCCATAGCGATCACCGAGGTGCACAACCCCAAGAAGAACAAGGCCGAGGGCGAACGAGTCGTACGCCTGCGTCCCCCCCCCCCATCCCCTGCGAGGCGTTGGTGGTCAACGTAAGTCTCCTTCCTCCATCAGGTGAAGGAGGGCGGCATCATTCACCGGGACCGAGTGGGTCACCCCCAGTTCAACCCGGACCTCATGTCCATCGCCATTTCCCGTGCCATGTACACCACCCAACGCCACCACCAAACCACCACGATCTTTGACCCGCAAGCTACTCACCTGCTGATCGGGGTGATGGTAGTGGCGACTACGGGTTCAAGGCCAAGGAGTTCACGGGCGGCAAAAATTCGGGCCTCATTGCCGGTACGGACGAGCCCCGCCCCGGATGCGATGTTTGCAGTGCCTCGCGAGGACCCTCGTGCCCATCATCACGTCAACTGGTGTGTTTGTGCTCTTGTCGTCGCGTTTGTGTGTACAGAGCCCTACGTGACGACCCTCACGCTGCAGCCCAACAAGCACAAGTTCTGCATCATCGCTTGTGACGGCGTACGGCCCTGGCCCTTTCCCGCACACCCACGCGCGCTGTTCTGCGGAGTGTTCACGCAACTCGTGTGGTGGGTGTCGCCTGCTCTTGCTCTTCTGTTCAGCTGTGGGACGTGATCACGGCCGACGAGGCGGTGGCCTTCATCGCAAAGGAGCAGGCCAAGCAGGACAGCGACGCCGAGGACGCGGCCAAGGCGCTGGTGGAGGCCGCCTACAAGAAGGGCAGCACGGACAACATCACCGTCCTCGTCATCTACTTCCACTGGGACCGCCAGCAGTAAAACGCGAAGAAAGCAATTGGGTGGTGTAAAACAAATAAATAAATACCAATTACCTTTTGTATTTACTGTATTTATATCTTTATCTTTCCTTCGTTTTTTGGTTTTAATTATTTGTTTTATTGAAAAGTACAGGTTTTCGTATGTTACTTTTAGTTGTTGTTTTTTATTTATTTGTGTTTTTGTTGTTGGTGTTCTTCGTGGTGAAGTCGTGCCTGGCTGCGATTGCAAGTGATGAAGAAGAGGGTGAAGGCGGTAGTGGTGGCCGAGGATCGCTGGGGTGAAGGGTGGTGGCGGTGGTGCCGTGGATAGGAGGGTGTCGATGGCGGTAGGCGGCAGGCGGTGGTGGGCTGGGACTGGCGATGACGGGCGGTGTGTTCGTCGTCGAATCCGGCGCGAGTGTCTTCCGTGGTCGCGCAGGGTCGACGGCGTGCAGAGGCGAGGAGTCGCAAAGGAGATGAGAGAGAAAGAGAAGAAGAATAAATAAATAAAGTCCTCGCCTCCGCTCCGCCGCGCACCAGTCCCGGTCGCCCTCCCACCGCTGTCGCTGTCGTCGTCGTCTTCTCGTAGTCTCTGTCGCCTGTCGGTAGAAGCGAATGTACATTGGAGAGCGATGTCGTTCGCGACGGCTGGTCGACGTTGTTCAACGTGGCGGCGACGGTTGCGGAGTAGAGTGCTCCGCCGTCACCGGTCGTGGTCGTGGTCGACGCCGTCGGGGTTGAGTCGCGCCCCGCTGGGAAGAAGACTGTTCTCCCAGAAACCCGAATCGCAGAGGTCGATGAAGAGCCGGACGTCCGCTCGAACCCTCGGTTGATCCTCCTCGCACCGGTCGCCGTCCTCCTCGCTACTCCCTGGCCTCCTCCTTTCTGTCACTCTCGATCGATCACTTGCTGTTGCGGTTGCACGCCTACTCCTTCCGCCCTCTCTCCCTCTTCGTTGTGTTGCTCGTCGGTGGCACCGACTAGCCGCTGCTGTAGTAGGACCCGTCGTCGGAATAGTTCATCTCCTCGCCGTCCTGCGGCGTTTCGAGCTCCAAGAATTCTTCGATCCACTGCTCTTGTGTTACTCGCTCCAACTCTCGTTCTAAATAATGTGTGTTGAGGAGAGGAAAGGGTTAAGGTTGCTTGTTAGTCGAGTGACGGTGAGGGGTTGGTTGCGGACCGCCAATAGGAATGGATAAATAGGGATGGATAAAGGAGGGGGGGAGTCTTGTCCAAAGACTTTGTGTTGTTACCTAGCCTTCGCTCCTGGTCTTCATACTCCCGTTCACCATCGCTCCCCTCTCCACTCCCCCTCATGTCCATCCGAGATGTATCGAATATAGATGACAGGAAAGTATCCTTACCGACTTGGAGGAAGGGCGAGTTGATTGGCCTCAGATCCTGCTTCTTCTGCGAGAAGTCGACCTTCTCCTTGAAGGGTGCTAGGATCGCATTACCGCCCCTGTTGTTGATGATGAGAAGGAGGCGGCGTGAGCGATGCGCTTTGGTTAAGTAGAACGGCAGAACTGGTGAAGTAAGCACGTACTTGAAAGGCGAATAAATTATGCCGTCCTCCGCACATGCAAAAAGGTCGCCTTGACAGGCCTGTGGCATTTGAGCATGTGCTACCACTTGCCTGGATGGATGAACGCGAGAGTGTGAGCACTTGTCGACGAGTGGCCACCACACCATGCACGCACGAAAGCCGCAAGTAACGATCGACCGAACGTACCGTTGGTACATGTCGTCGGGAATGGCCTTGGGAGTCGGTTGGTTGCTCCTCAGGACGCCCAGCTCTCGTTCCGTGTGGACCAGCTTTTCGCGAAGAAGCTTCGACTCGAATTGACTCCGGCTGAGTTGCTCCTTCAGCTCTGTGAAAGCGCGCGAGAGATGAGAAAAAGAGTGATTTCTCTGTGCTAAGGGGGGTCGGGCGCAGCGAGGAGGACAACGAGGAGGAGGCGGAGGGCTGCGGCGTACCGTCAAGCTGCTTCTGGAGGTAGTCGGCCTTTTGCGAGGCCTCGTAGGAGGAGATGACGGCAACCTTGTCGTCGCAGGTGAACTTGCCGTTTTCGTCGCGGGATCGGTTCTGCGCGGCCTGGGAGAGCCTCTGGTCGGGCATTCGAGACCACTTGCGCTTCATTCGCTTCTCGCGGTAGCGCTCGAGCTTTTCCTCGTACTCTGACTTCTTCTCGGAGCCGCCCATCATGGGGTAGGCCGGCGTGCCGGGCGTCGACTGAGGCAGAAGCGGGGTGTGGAGGGGGGTCGAGGAGGCGGTAGAGGTGGACTGGGGCGTAGGGGGCTGCGAGCGCTGGTGGGGCGCCTGGAAGTTGGGCATGGGCATCTGCTGCCAATTGATGGGGCGGAGGAGCTGGGGGCCGATCTGTTGCGGAGCCATGGCGGAGGGCGGCATGATGATCTGAGGGTAGGCCAGAGGCGAGAAGGGCAGGGGGCAGGCGGTCCAGAAGGGCACGAATGGATACTGGATCACCGGCTGGAAGGCCTGTTGCTGCTGTTGCTGTTGCTGCTGATCGTTGCGAGCGCCGCCGTTGGCGCTTCGCTGCGCGGCGTGGCGGGGCTGCGGTGGCGATTGATGAACGGGGATGGTCTGGACGGAAGATTGCTGCTGCGCCGCCTGTACTTGCATCATTTGAAGCAGGTAGGGATTGAGCTGGAGGCTGTCGCTGAGCGAAGTCGGAGGCTGGGGTTGCGGTTGCTGCGGCTGAGGCTGGGGTTGTGTTGGCTGCGGCTGCTGCATGGTACTCCAGTTCATCATAAGGACCCGCTCCAAATTTTTCAATTCGTCCGAGCCCACCTAAGATGTTGACCATCATCACACGACATCACCAAGATCACTGGGGTAAGCTCGGAGTGGCTGTTGTGGAAAACCAAAAACAAGGAATCCGAACAACATGATACGGTGGTGATCTCCCAAGTGGCGAGGGGTGTACCATTTCGAGGGCTGGTCGCTGGTTCCAGGCAGCGTTGTGGGCATCCGCATTCTGGCCGAAAGCCAGCTGGTGTGAAGGATCCATTGCCTGATCATGCCACCGCGAGGTTAGAAAATCGACGTACACGGTTACCGCGTCGAAGAGAGGTGAGAGCTCAGAAATTGACGAAACAAGAGACATTTAAAACGCGATCTATCCAAGTGGAGTGTCAATGGACCCACGAATTAGGAAAGTTCAGGCCAATGCGTGGTCGTGTCATTAGGGGTTAAATGTGTATAGCTGCTATAGACACAAAGTCCCCTCCCGTATAAATTTAAACTACTAAGAAGTAGTAGTGGGGATGAAAGAAATGGAGGGGGCCAAGGAGTAGCTGGATCACAATTTTGCGTACCTTTTTCTATTGCTTTCTCGAGAACGCTCGATCGAGGGTGCGGGAGAAAGAGAGAATAGAATCAAGGCGCGAATCGACTCGAAGGAAGAAGAATTATACGCTAGCAATTAAATCGATTGAAGGCCACTCCACTACTCGAGGCGAGGTGTGTTGCGGCGTCTCCACGACCTTGTTGCGTCACGTTCAAGGGCGCTTTTTCTCGTCGCTGCGTGGCTGTGTTCTGGGGCGTATGGCGTCAGATGTTTCTTCAGCGATTGGCGGCCGGTCGACGCAAATCGTCGAAAAAGGCGTTGACTGTGGCGAAAATGTGGCCGGGGCGGTGGGAATTAACCTGGAATGGTGCGGCAACACCCGGAATCGGGGTGAAATATTCGTTAATTAATTGAAAAATTCAAATTTTCGAGAGTTTGCGTTGGGTGTCCGTTGGCCTGGCGCGAGCCGCTCAGGGCCACGAATTGTGACCAGTGGACAAGCGAAAACGACAATGAAGGGTCGCGAATGTACACTCCACTCCCGTTTCATCAGCATCAGCAAAAATAAATAGAACATAACATGAAGGTGCGTAGTACACAGCACGCACCCGGATCAGAAGTCCGAGTACCTGTCGACTCGCTCTTCCTTCCCCTTCGCAATCTCGCCTTCGTTTTCGGTCTCTCGCGCGGTGTCTTCGTCCGTTCCTCGCCCCTCCACGTCCTGACGAGGAAGCAGAAAAGCGGGTGAGTCCGTTAGAAGTAGACCGTAGAGGACCAGGCCCCTGCTGCAAAGCGCACCGGGAGGTACCTTGGTTGTCTGAATGGAAATGGGCGTCGTCTCCTCTTCACTTAGCGCGACCGCCTTCTTCCCGTGCCTCCTGTTGTTGGACGATACGCGGTGCGCAGCAGCGTGGTGAGCGACGTAGCATCACAACCCCGGTACAAGGCGGCAGCAGAAACGACGTACCGGCTGTACCAAAACTCGAAGTAGAGCAACAAGGCGAGCAAGACGAGCTGCTGCACACCAGCAGTGAAGTAGGAAAGCCAAGTGGATACCTAATATTATTTCGGGTCATACGAGAGGGGAGAGGAGCGATGAGTGAGAGTCCACCTTGGCATCAAAAGAGAGGCCTGCAGGGAGACGTACATCCTCGCTAGCGACAAACAAGAGAAAGTAGACCACCACCATTGTGCCCGGGGCTTGGATTGCAAGCGTCAAGATCGAAAAGGCTCCCACGGCCTGGGTTACACGAGGCACGGGTTAGGCCAATCACGTACGCTCGAGCAGCTGAAGGAGGTGACGCACCTTAAGCCTCCACGTTTTCCAGATCTGGGGGCTCCACTGAATGAAGGTCACAGCCGTGGCCAGGATGCCCACCTACGAACGCAACGCGAATGCACGTGTGAGCGCTGACACCATGTTGAAGGAGCAGATCTATGTAGGCCGTACCCCCCAGCCGTAGTTGAGCGTGGGTGAACCGCACTCACCAAAGAGCCACAACATCAAAATGCTGGAACGCGCGAGAGTAAGGTTGTCACAAGGCAGGGAGCGGTTATGCACCGAAGCGGCCTTAAGAGGATAGTGGGTGGGGGGAAGAGGATGTACCCGATGCCGCTCATGATGAGGGCATAGAAAATGAAGCCGACGAACAGCGCCCGAGCGATGAGCCAGTCCCTGTTCATCTGTTTGGGATCGGCCTTGAACTCTGGCGTTCGGTGGAAGAAAAGGAGAAACCAAACGAACCTGCTCACGTTCATTCGGCCATTCAGCATGCACGTAGGGGAAGCATACTGTCAAAATAACGAACACGTGAAATGAGGAGGGCAACGCACACAGGGAAAGTGGCCACCCACGCGCCCAGCAGCTGATAAAGAGTGAGCAGACTAGGCGTGCAGTCCAATATGCCCTACGGAGATGATAGCAAGAAATCAGCCACACGACGGCCAACCCCTCAGGCAAGGAGGAATCAGGATCCAGAAAAGCGATTGTACGGTTTCGAAACAGGCTTGAAACTGAGGGAACTTCAAGATGAAGGCGTTGAGGACCGCGGAAAACTGCAACGAGAGAAGGAGCGAGTGAGCGAGAAACGCCCGCGTTAGAGAGAGAGAAGGCAAAAAGAAACTCACACCGGCGTAGTGTGTTCTGTGCCTAAGATCTTACCTGACAGATGTTGGAGAGGAAAAGCATGTAGAAGCTCAGGCCAGCGCTGTTTTTTGTTCGCCACATTTTGATGTGCTGCACGAGGGGCAGTGAGATGAAAGAGTGTTCACCAAGAATGGGCGCAAGGAAGAGTTTGGAGCGGTACCTGTGGGACGAGGGCCAGCATGCCGGCGAGCCACAAGAACACGCCCAAGGCGATGGAGAAGTTGTTTAGCTCGTCCAAGCTTTCGGCGAAGTCAGGTCTCTCGTCCTAAAGCACCACCGCATGCGATCAGCATGACAACGGCGAGAGGAACAGAACATGAGGACACGCAAAAGGCGTGTGCGTCGGAAGGCCGCGGGAAGAACGAACGCGAGACCTCCCCCCCCGAGGGGAAGGGGAAGGGGAAGTAAGGAGAGCTGTACCTGGTCCTTTTTGTCACAAAACTCGGTTGCCCCCAGCAGCGAACGGCTCTGCCATACGAATCCCTCCATCTAGAATGAATTAAATGTCAGATTTCGGATGTGGATTGAGATGAAGAAGTGCAAGCCCCGAATTAGGTTGGAGATGGGAACACCATACGTTCGTATATGTTGTCGGCCGAAAGAGACAAGGGCGGTAACAAGATGGAGGCCGCCTGCGGATTGGTGTTCTCTTTTTCTTTTGTTGCGATTTATTATTTTTTTCCATTTTTCTTGCATTCCTCGCCTGCCAGACCTTCATTTCATTCCAAATATATATTCGCCTTTTCCTTCATTTAGTTTTCTCTAGAGAAAACACTGCGAGATCGTGTGCGCCACGAGAGAGCTGGCCGGGTGGTGCGGTCCCTTGGGATAGGAAACAATGCATTGTTTTGGTAGTGTTAAATGTTAAGTGTTGTACAACAAAAGGCTGTGCCATCTATCATCGGGGAGAGGCTTCGCGGCAAGTCACGCGCAGAGCTCGGTGTGGCCTCCTGTCCGGCGTGCATCTTCGCTCGCAGAGGGCAGCCTCGAGCAGCTTCTGCTGTCGTCGCTTGCTCTCCTCCGCCTCCTCTCCCTCCCTATGCCAGTCCTGGTTCAGTTCTTCTTCTTCTTCTTCATCCTCGTCCTCCTCTTTGTCCTCGTCGCTGTCACCCTCGTCATCTGACGACTGGCTTCCGTACTTGCGCTCCTCTTCCTCCCGCTCGGCTGAGTTGAGGAACTCCATGAGCTGGCCCAGCACGCCATCGATGGCTTCGCTGCAGGCCTCGAGGTCGATCATCTTCACAAAGGGCCAGGCCTCGCTCCCGGCGCCCTCCTCCATCATCTCGCCCTCGCCCGCTCCCGCGCAGTACTCGTCGACTGGTCGGCGCATGAAGTGCGTGCCGAGAAGATGCTCGCGGCTCGCCATCCGCAACAGCTCCCAGCTGAGGTCGACCAGTTCGAGCACAAAGTCCTCGACTTCGCTCCTGAACTGCTCCTCCTCTTCAAGCTCTGCTGCTCTAAGGTCCTCCTTCTCCCTCATCCTCTCCGTCGTGGTCGTGGTGGTGGAGGTCACCGTCGTGGTGGTGGCCGCCGCCTTCTTCTTCTCCTCCTGGCGGCAGCAGCGCACCAGCTCCAGGCCCTGGCTCACGCGCAGCTCGGCGCAGGCTCGCATGTGCTGCTTGTCGCAGAGGAGGTGGAAGGCCAGGCTCTCCGAGGCCATCGGCGCGGCACTTCGCCTACACGGGATGCTGTTCTTCGTTGTGGTCGTCGTCGTCGTCGTCGTCATCATCTTCAGAGGTTGGGATGGACCAGTTGCGCACTAAACTGGTTGATGTAGCTCGGCCGCACGTGTGTGCTGCTGGTGGTTCACAATTCGAAGAGAGAACAAACAACCGAAAGAGGCGCCAGTGTCCCTTTGTTGGGCACCTCGGGGGTCGATGAGTCAGCCCCTCGTCATGGCGTAGAAAAGTTTATGCCACCGCTAGTCATCCCCTACGCGCCATCACGCGACAGAACCCAAACGCCGGCCGCCGAGGAGCGGCGCCACTGGTCGCACACGCACGGGAAGCTGGGCGAAAGAACGGCAACCAACCGCGTACGGGCGTTACACAAATGCACACGTGTGTGATGATAACTGATAAACTTGCCACCAACTTGCCTCGTACTTGCTGGCTGGAAGCTCTCAACTTGCCAAGGAAGGAGGCCACGCTTACGTGCTGTTGCGTTGATGGCGGAGTGGCGTCAAACACCGGTGTACATAAGAAACCGACAGAGAAGTAGACAGGGACCCAGCGAAGTTCGCTTCGTACGACGGCAAGTCAAGCCAGCAAAGATGGCGGAGTTTGGGAGGCAAGGAAAATACAATCTTTTCTTTTGAATGGGTATTTTCTTTGGATTTTTCTCAGGGGCTTTTTGTTGTGTGACTTCGCCACCAACGTTGTGGCGTCTCCCAACGCGCTGCTGGCAAAATGGGGGTGGACGAGGCACGGACCAAGTACGCTCTCAAGTGGGAGGCACTGCGTGAGCGGGTGCAGGCGAGCAGAACCTACGACCTCCTCGCCAGGTGCCTAGAAATCCACTTTACCATTTTAATAAATAATAATAATAGGAAGATATTTTTAATGTGTCGAGCGATCTGCGTGACTTAGGGTGTACGCCAACCCTGTGTTCAAGCTGTCGTGGTTCCCGCTGCTCACCCTCCCATTGCTCCTGCTGGACCACACCGACGAGCGCAAATGGCGAACGGCCTGGGTCGCCGGCGTCATGGGTTTGGTCTCCCTTCTTCTTTTTCTTCTCCTCCTCCTCTTAGGATCCTACGCGCACGACACCCTCTCACTTCTCCTCCTGGTCATGTGACGGTGGTGGTGGTGTGCAGCCTTCTACTGGATAACGGAAGTGCTGCCCATTCCTGTTACGGCCTTCCTCCCTCTGGTCCTCTTCCCTCTCTTCAACGTCGTACCGGCCAAGGTCGTGGCCGAGGTCTGTAACTCAACCAACTCCTTCTCCTTCCCTCCTGGGCCCTCTTGCTCACATCTTTCTTCTTGTCGTTGCTTGTTCCTGTTTTATGTTGGTGTCCGCACGTGCGCCAGGCATATATCAATGACACCCTATTTATATTGATCGGTTCCTTCATCGTCGCGTTAGCGATGGAGCGCTGGGGTCTCCACACGCGCGTGGCTCTCCGGGTAATAAACCCCATCCACCCATCCGTCGTGACGGACTGATCAGCTGATCGACCCTGCTGCAATGTCGACTTCAGGTGGTGTTGCTTATGGGCCACTCCCCGCGACGGCTCTTGGCGGGCTTCATGAGCCTCACCGCCTTCATCTCGATGTGGATCAACAACACCGCCACCACTTCATTAATGGTTCGTTCAGGGCACGCTCGCACCCTCACTCCTTCCTCTCTTCGCTTGGCCTCCGACGGGTGCCTCACCACCTTCATTTCGCATCAGGCGCCAATTGCGCTCGCGGTATTGACCCAGATCAACGAACAAATCACGGACGAGGGCGACGTTGAGCGAAGCGACGCGAACAGTGAACAGGTCATCGGCGAGGATGACGGAACTGCACGACGAACGGATGACCACCGCGCTGCTGAGGAGCGGCGGAAGCTGAAGACTAAGCGCGACAAGGGCATCAAGTACCACACACTCGTTCACGGAGCCGGCGAGGGCGGAGCCGCGGCGGGCATCGTCGAGCAGAGCGATGACGAATGCGATACCGAGAAGGACGAGATCGCAGTCGCGTCAGTACGAGTCAGCCAGGGATCGTCCGGGAGCGAGTCCGACAAACCGGACGGCGGCGGCGACTATAACGACGACGGCCAAGGTCATCAAAGGCACGGCCGAGCCGATTCGGGCATGGGCCTGCGGGGTGCCACGCAGAGCTCCAGCAGTCTCGAAGACATCGCTCTCAGGGATGCCGACCCTGACGTGGTCGACGCCACCGACCCCTTTGTCGCCCAACCCTTCTCCGCAGACGTAAGCATCATCAACCAACTCGCCCTCTCCCCCCAAGCCTTACGGTACACTGCGTGGGCTCGCGTCTGATCATAATTAATTGTTTCCCACGCACAGGAGCGAAAGGAGAAGATGGACCTGTTCGTGAAGGGCATCCTGCTGTCGGTGGCCTATTCGGCCTCGATCGGCGGCACGTCGACCCTCGTCGGCACGGCCCCGAACCTGGTGCTCGTCAACCAGTTCGCGGCCATCTTTCCTCTGGCTCCCGCCATTTCCTTCTTCAAATGGTACGTACCTGCACCATCCTCACTCACTCACACTTACACCTTGTTTGATGCGTTAGCGTTCATCGTTCTAACTGTTGATTGTCACAGGTTCCTCTTTGCCACGCCGTTGGCGATTATTTTCCTGATCATTTTGTGGTTCTACTTTTCGTACTTCTACTGTCCCAACCCTGAGCTCATCAGTACGTGCCACTCCTCCTCCTACTGGGTACTTTGACGTCGGCGGCATTTTTACTGATTTATTTATTTTATTTATTTGCAGCCATCAACCTGGACAAAGTGCGAGAGCGGTACCAGGCGCTGGGTCGCATGACGTGGCCCGAGATCGTCGTCCTGGTCGACTTTGCCGTGCTTGTTGTCCTGTGGTATCTCCCCACCACCTTTCTCATCATTCGCACGCTACGTACCCCTCTGTTGTTAGCCGCTAAAGTTAAGGCTAGGCTCACCCGCACGGGTATTCACGAGCTGCACATACCCGGCTGGGCCGATCTTCTGTTCTCCGACGAGTACGTCAGCGACGGCACCGTCGCCATGGTACGGAGACTTGAACTCTCCTATCAACATTCGGTGGTCAGCTGACGCACACTCGATGGCAGATGTGCGCAGTTGTGCTGTTCCTCCTGCCCTCCCGCACCGAACCGGGCCACACGATCATGGACTGGGAGTCAACGGCCACTCTTCCCTGGTACCTGAGCGCTCGTGCACTCTCTGCTGAGCGCACAACTAGGATCCGCCGACTGACCGCGCGGTTCGTGCATACAGGGGCATCGTGATGTTGATGGGCGGCGGCTTTGCGCTGGCCAAGGGGTTCGTATCGTCGGGCCTGTCGGAGTTCTTGGGCGAGGAGCTCGAGGTGCTCGAATCGCTGCCCGTGGCTGTGCTCCTGCTCGTCACCTGCTCTTCGCTGACCTTCCTCACCGAGCTCACTTCCAACGTCGCCGTATGCCTGCCCTACTGCTCTCTTCTCTCATTTGGCATTGAATGAACTAAAGCCCCCCTCCCTCCATAGACGGCCAACGTGGTGCTGCCCATCCTGGGTTCGATTGCGGTGGCCATCAAGCAGTCGCCCCTGCTCCTCATGATCCCGGGCACGATTAGCTGCTCATACGCCTTCATGCTGCCCGTCGCCACGCCGCCCAACGCCGTCATCTTTGCCTACGGCCACTTCAAGGTGCTGTGGTGCTGTGGTGCTGTGGTGCTGTGGTGCTGTGGTGCTGTGGTGCTGTGGTGCTGTGGTGTGTTTTGTGTGTGTTGTGTGTTGTGTGGACGTCGCATTTGGAAGTCTGTAAGAGTCTGAAAATCTCACGTCTTCTCCTTGTCCTGCGCAGGTGATGGACATGGTGAAGGCAGGACTGCTGGTGTCGGCCATGGGCGTGGTGATCCTCGTGTCGGCCTCGTTCGTGCTGGCGCCCTTCATCTTCGACATCGACTTTGGCGAATTGCCCTCGTGGGCCGTCAAGCAAACCCCACCGTAGAAACAAAATAGTAAGAACTACGATCACCTCTCTGTGCAGAACAATGCCTTGATGCTGAACACGGCACTCATGGTACATGCGTGGATGGGGGAGGTGGTTGGACGATCAGGCAGCTGAATTGACCGTGCACACTTCCAGCGATAGAGCCATCATCGGTGAAGCGTGGTCCCCGCCAATCAGTTCCAGTCGAGGTGAAGAAGCACGTTCGACCTAGACCTCCACAATCATTTAAGAAGGCGTCCACGGTGCCCAGAATAAATTCCCCGTCTGCCGCTCCCGGTTGGCCGCAGAAAGCGGAGAAGAAGGTGGCGGAGACAAGTCCCTCGCTTGCTCGCTTGCGGCCATTGCTCCCTCAACAACTGCACGCCACCACGCAGGTACGAAGATGGCCGCACGCGTTTCGATGATGGCATTTGTCGCCCTGTTGATCGTGTGTCTGGCCGCTTCTGCCAACGTCGCTTCCGCATCCCACGCGCCGGAACAGCTTCGTCTCTCGCTCACGGGTAACCCCCCCCCCCAAAACCCCAGCCGCCGCTTTGTCGTTGCCTTCGTTCTTTCCCTTACGCGTGGAGGGTCATGCGTGCGCAGGAGTGAAGGGCGAGATGGTAGTGGGGTGGGCCACGCCGAAGGACACAGACGACTCGACCGTGCAGTACTCCTGTGCCGACGGTAGCTGCGGCCAGTTCGTCGTCCAGGGGACAGCCACGCACTACTACCTCCCCATCTCGGTTCCCTTCTACAAGTCTCCGCAGCTTCACTGTACGCTGCTCCGGGCAGAGCTCTAGGACCTGCGATCTCAGCTTTGCTTGTGTGTGCATGTGCCATTACTGACATCACATGGTGGTGTAACTGCGCGTTTGGATCGGACCTAGTCGCTACACTGAAGGGACTAAACAGCTCCACTACGTACGAACTTGAACTCGCTCCACGTATCATTGGCTCCAAAAAAGCTGACAGACGGTTTGTTTAGGTACGCATACCGGGTGGGCGACAAGAAGAAGGGTTGGAGCGACATCTATCACTTCACCACCGAGCCAGACCATACCCCCTCCTCCGGCAGGCACGTACCGTGTGTGTGTGTGTGTGTGTGTGTGTGTTGTGTTTGTTGGTGCCTATCTCAACTACCCAGAGTCCTAACCCTTCTCGTTCCGCTGCCTGCAGGCCTCTCCGCATTATTTCGATTGGCGATGAGGGCACGCAAGACGGGGCGAAGGAAGTATTGGCCTCCATGCTGGCCTCGCAGCAGAAGCAGAAGTTCGGCTTCATCATCCACGCGGGTGACATCAGGTCCAATTTTTGGTGGTGTGAAAGACGATTATTGGGAGTACGATTGGCTGACGCGCAGTGTCGTCTGCATCAGCTACGCGAACGGGAAGCAGAAGATCTGGGACCGATGGGGTCAGCTTGTTCAGCCGCTGGCCGCCCAGGTGCCCTGGATGGTGAGTCCGGGTAACCACGAGATGCACTACCTGGGCACTCCATATCTCTACCGCTTCGCAATGCCAGGTACAAACAGTGTTTTGGTCCTATCCAATGGCCAAACGCGCACGTTCCTATCCTCACTGCATTCGGTTGCGTGCACTGCCAGCGGCCCAGAGCGGAGGTGAGTCGGGCAACATGTACTACAGCTTCAACTACGGCAACGTCCATGTTATCGCGCTGGACTCCGAGGCGTCTAGCTTCTCAGCCCAGGTGGAGTGGGTAAAGAAGGACCTGCGACGGGTCGACAGGGCCGTGACGCCGTGGATCATTGGGTTCTGGCACAGGCCCTGGTACTGCTCGAGCACCGGTACGTTTTTGACATATGGCCCACGTCGCGCATAGGTAGCAGAAGAGGAGCGATGCTCATATGAGCGGGTGAACATACAGTGCACGAGGACTCGGGCAAGGACATGAGAGACGCGCTTGAGGACCTCTTCTACCGCGAGAAGGTCGATCTGGTGATCACTGGTACCGCTCCGCTTCTTTCTAATGGGCGCACCGATACCTGTGATAGGCTGACGCGGAACCTGCACGCATGTGGAGGTCACGTGCACTCCTACGAGCGAACGCTGCCGGTCTACAAGGGTGCTCTCACGGCTGATGCGCCGCTCTACATTACCAATGGGGTCGGTGGTAACAGCCTGGACTCGTCCTGGGTCCAGCCACCGGTATGGTCGGTCCAGAGGTGCGCGCCACAGGAGTACACATTCTCCACAGTGAGTTGTTCTGACCGTCGGCATGCTGGTGTGCGCGCGTGAGTGCAGACTCTCGGCGTACGGATTTGGCGCTATCGAGATCTTCAACTCAACTCACCTGCACTGGACCCTTCATGCCTCCAGCAACAGCTCCGTCATCGATTCTGTCTGGCTCGTGCGCCCTACCGTCAGAGGGCACAGAGACTCCGGGAATTAAACACATGGCAGATCTGGAGCAAGATAAACAGGATAACGGCACCGTGCAGTCATCTCTGGGGGAGAGCTTGAGCCGCACGGACAAGGGAGGATGCTAGTAGCAAGAAGCAAAAAGGATACGGCACGGTGGATTCCCGGGTGGTCGCCCACCCCAGTACTAACACCGCCTGGCGTAGCTTAACTTCGCTGTTCGGATGGGAAGCGGTGCTTTCTACGCAGTGTGGCCGTATCCAACGTTCCTCTCCGCGCTCTTCCGTGAGAAGTGAATGTTCAACGTGTCCGGCTTCGATGACCGTTCAACGGTCGCCACGGCCGGAACGAACATCCCACGCTCAGTGAGGTCAGCATCCGCTTGGTGACGCGACCGCGCAGCACGTTCTTGTTTTCCTTTCTATTTTCCTCATTTTCTGTCTCTTTTGCGGCCGTGGTCTCAACGGCTGAGTCTGCACTCACGACCAACCAGTCAAAGGAACACAGCCCTTGTCATTTATTTGGGTGTAGTGAAGGGAGCGAAGAAGTGGTTGGTTGCTTCGGTTCCGTCGTTTGTGTCGTTAGGAAGGCGAGAGAGAGAGAGGAGAAAGCAAGATGGGGAATGCCATCGATCGCGAACTGGACGAGGCCAGCCGCACGGGCAAGCTCAACCTCAGCAACCACAGCGTTAACCAGGTAAGCGATCACTAACCACTTCCCCCCCCCCCAATCATCACCCAGCAGCGGATCTTCTTTCTTTTTCAAACCAACTAAAGGGCGGACACCAGCTGATCTCTTCCTCTACTCTCTTCCCTCCCAAAGGTGCCTTCGCGGCTGTTACAGAAGCTCCCCTACGATGCGCTCGTAGAGCTTCAGCTCAACAACAATCAGGTACCTAGCAGTTGGTCTCGTGTGCGTGGCTTCTTCCTTGGCCCTTTGTTGACCTCTCTATTTATTTGTTCTTTTTTTTTATATTGCTTTTATTGCTTTTATTCCTCTTTATTTTGGTGCTCGGGCAGCTGCTGGCGTTGCCGTCGCAATTGGGCAAGCTGGTGCGGCTGCAGGTGCTGAGCGTGAGGAACAACGCGCTCATCGCCCTCCCGTCGGAGGCGACCAAGCTCAAGGCCCTCCAGGAGCTCGACCTCTACTCCAACAAGATCGCCAAGCTCCCCTCCTCGCTCGGCAAGTACGTGGACCATGGCCTCGCCTTTCTTCTATTGCCCCCATTGGCCATTGCTGTCGCTATTGCTGATCGCCGCGCCGTCTTGTGTGACGTTGAATCGCTCGCAGGCTTACGAGCTTGACGCGGTTGATTCTGCAGCAAAACAAGCTCTCCTCTCTGCCCAGCTCGATCGGCGAACTCACCGCTCTTCAGCTGCTGTACATTTCCAACAATAAGTTGACCTCACTCCCCGACTCCATCGGCAACCTCAAGGTATGAGCTATCTTACCGATCCCGATCCCAGCCGAGCCTGGTTCAAAAAGAGTGTTTTGACTTATCTGGCTCCTTTGGCATGCGCAGGAGTTGACGATCCTGAGCGTGAGCGAAAACTCGCTCAAGGCGTTGCCGGCGTCGATCGGCGGACTGACGTCGCTCACATCGCTCAACGTCTCCAAGAACAAGCTCACCGAGCTGCCGCCCAGCCTGGGCAAACTGGCGGGACTCGTCCAGCTTATCGCCTGTAACAATAGAATCACCGCCGTGCCCGAGTACTTTTTTACTTTCCTTCCTTCGCTTCTTTGCGACACATTTTTTCATCACCTCTTGAAGTTCACTCCAACTGATGCCTCGTCGCCACAACAGGGAACTGGGCGCCCTCAACTCGGTGCAGACGGTCGACCTGGCCTTCAACAAGCTGCAAAGCGTTCCGCAGCGCTTGTTCGAGAAGTGGATCAGCGTGGAAACCGTTCGTCTGAACAACAATCAACTGATCGAATTGCCCGCCTCGCTTGGTTCGCCCTCCACACACACACACACACACACACACACACACACACACACACACACAGCACACACGCGACACACCCTGCCCTTTGCAGTTCCATGACGTGACTGAGACTGGACGGGTTCACGCAGGCAATTTGGCGAACTTGACTTCGCTCGACGTGAAGGACAACCGCATCAAGGACCTTCCGCCCGAAATCGGATATCTGAAGAATCTGCGGGAGCTCATGATCGACGGCAACAAGCTCAACGCTCTGCCGGCCGAGTTCGATGAGATCGAGGACTCCATTGAGCGCTTCACCTACGACAATAATCCCTTCTCCAGCAAGCTGCTGACCTTTGACCACGACGAACTCTATGACGAGGGAGACGTACGTCGTGCACGCTCACTCACTCCTTGCCGCACACCGCTCAACGCCTGACCTTTCTGCCTTGACGGTGTGAATATAGGAGGAGGACTTTGCTTTCTCCGACGAGGACGGCGACTGGGAAACCAAGCTCGTCTTTCAGATGTTGAAGGATGGTACAGTGCCCCCCCCCCCACTTTCCCTAGGCATAGCCCTTCTAAGCTAATAGCACTGATTTGATTGATAGGCGAGGTGTTCATCCGACATGAGAAGGGGAAGCCGGGCCAGCAGGTGCATCTGCAGATCTCGCCTGAGCTGGACACCATCAAGTGGACCCAGCGCGGCCCGCGCCTCAGGCGCCAAACTTCGTGGTCGGGCTCTTCCAAGCCCGGTAACCCACCCAGGCCCCTCATACCCCCTCCTCCTCCAAACATCCCAATGGGTTGACCTGGAAGTTGCTGACCGGTTTCGTTGTCGCCTCACCAGGCGTGGTGACCGAGGGGAAGGACTCGGACAAGAAGCAGAGCGAGCTGCGCTATCTGAAGGGCGGCACCGTGCGCGTGGGCGGCGGCTCGCGGCTGGGCGGAAGCGTCGCGCGCGCCACGCTCGACACCGACATGTTCCAGCCCCGCTCGCCCCACTCTCCGCGTGCGCCCGGTACAGCCTCTGACGCTTACCTGTCTTCCTCATCAATGACTCACTTCCTTCATCGCAAACGTGCCAGGCAACGCTGCGGGCCTGATCGGACAGGCGGGAGCCGCGCTCGAGCCAAAGAAGCAGGAGGAGAAGAAGGAGCCCAACTCCATCACCATCGCCGACGTTGAGGAAGTGGCCGTGGGCAAGGAAGCCGTCAAGCACGTCGAAGGGGCCAAGGTACCACCGCCATCGGCTCTTCTCCGAATGGTAACCTGCCCTGACCACGTCTCGTGACCTGATGTTTCACCCCCCACAAGGTGGTGAGTGAAGACCTCTGTTTCTGCCTCGTCTGTCCCGAGAGGGCGATCCTTCTCGAGGCGCGCTCCTCCGCTGAGAGGGACGAATGGTACGTTGACACCACCGCAGCACATAAGCAAGCCCGTACATTGGGGGGTGGGGGACTCACGCGCGTCGGTCACTGCAGGGCGCGCGCGTTCTTGATGCTCCTCAAGTACTGGATCAAGGGCACCATCAAGGACAGCGACGACGAAGAGGAGGAAGAGGACGCCGCCACGTCGGACGAGGAGGACAGCATGCAGCAGAGCCGCGACGACGACAGTAGCGCCGGGTCCATGCAGCAGAGTCGCGAAGACGACGAGTCGGCCATGTCGCAGTCCGCCGATTCCTTCCTGCTCGCTGAGTCACCGTCCACCATCAAGAAGAAAAAGAAAAAGGCATGCTTCCCCCATTCTTGGCACGTATGCCTGCGCTTGGCTAACTTTACTAATCGATCCCGTGTGTCGTGTGTCGCTATTCCATTCTAATGCAGAAATCCAAGTTGGCTTCCGGCGAGAGCAAGAAGTCGAGCGGCAAGAAGAAGAAAACCAAGAGTGGAGAAGGCAAGTCGAAGAAGTCCAAGTCGACCATCGCCAAACCGGGCGCCGACGAAAGCGAAGCCGCGGCCGCAGAGGGCGACAAGAAAAAGAAGAAGAAAAAGAAGAAGAAGGACGACTCCGGCAGCACGCTGAAGAAGAGCAAGACCAAGAAGCTCAAGAGGAAGAAGACCAAGAAGTTCGCCAACCGTGCTGAAGAGCTCGCCGACATCGAGCAGGCCATCCACTCCGGCGAAGTCGTACGGCTCTCACTCTTCACTCTTGTCGCTCCCTTCGCCAACGCGCGACTGATGACTTGTCGCTCTTTCTCTTTGCGTGCGTTTGGGCTTCGATCTGCAGCACGATGACGAGATGCGGAAGATGGTGGAGGAGATCCGTCAGTTGGAGGCCGAGACCTCCAAGCTCGAGGCTGAGGAGCTACGCAAGAAGGAGGAGGAGGCCAGGAAGGTGGCCGAGGAGCTCAAGCGGCAGCAGCAGGCTGAGGGTCTCGAGGTCGATGAAGACGACGACGCGACAGCGGAGGAACAGGAGGCCGCGCGCAAGGCCGACGAGGAGAAGCAGCGCCAGCTCAAGGAGCAAGAGGAAGCCCAGGCGGCGCAACGGAAGCAGGAGGAGCAGCTGGCCGCCGCTCGGCGTGAGGAAGACGAAAAGAAGAGGCAGGAGGAAGAGGAGAAGAAGCAGAAGGAGGCAGATGAGGCCGAGGAGAGGCGCCTCAAGGAAGAGGAGGAGCGCATGAAGAAGGATACCGAAAGGAGGTACACGCACCGTGCTATTCGCTCTCACTTTGGTTCGGTGCAGTGCTGTGTGCCGACGTGTGTGCGGGCGTGTGTCGTACTCACTCTGGGCCAACACCGCACCATCCCACACAATAGGTTGCAGATCGAGCACAGGAAAAAGGAGGCGCTGGAGAAGAGAGCGCAGGAGAGACAGTCCAAACTGGAGCAGCTGCGTCAGGGCATCACCATCAAGAAGCCCGAAGCCGGGGCCGCTGGTCCCTCCGCGGTACTGTGTCCCCGCTCTCGTTGAGCCTTTTTCTTCTGCTTAGGTGCGTGTGGTTGAGGGCCAGCGCTGACCATCTTTCGTTGGTACCTTAGGCCGGAGGAGTCCGCTTTGCCGTCACCGCGGCAGAGACGCCCAAGACTGCCGAGGAGAAGAAGAAGGAGCTGTTCGACCAGAGGGCACGCGAGCGCGAGGCCAGGCTGGCTGCCCTGCGTAACTTTGGGCAGCAGAAGAAGGAGGAGGCCATCAAGGAAAAGGAGGAGCTCGAGAAGGAAGCCGAGGAACGCAAGCAACGGTAACAATCGCCCTAATTTACTTTCCACCACCACCCGCCACCGACTGACTCGTGACTTATGTGCTCCGTGTGTCTAGGTTGGTTGCGCTCAAGGCCGCCTCGGTCAAGCGCTTCAATGAGAAGCACGCGGTGCTGCAGGCCATCAAGATGAAGGAAGAGGAGATCAGGCAGAAAGCCGAGGAAGAGGAAAGGGAGAGGGCAGCCCAGCAGCAAAAGCAGCAGCAGCAAGCAGAGAAGCAGCAGCAGCAGCAACAGGCCGAGTCGGCGGCTGCCAAAGAAAAAGAGGAGCGCGACAGGAAGGACAAAGAAGAGCACGAGAGGAAGGAGAAGGAGGACAAGGCGCGCAAGGAGCGCGAAGAGCGCGAACAAAAGGAGAAGGAGAAGGGAAAGCAGCTGCTTCAACCTGCCAAGTCTCCTCGCGCAGTACGTATTCGCTTCAGCGGCAGAAGCAGTCCCCCGGTCCAGTTTTTGCTGATCTCGTCGCGGTGGTGGTGTACAGATGGACGCGCCGGCGAGGAAGGTTTCGGTGTTGGATGCGGTGACCTCCGATGGCAGCACCATTCTGGCTGCTCCGCAGAAGACCCGCGCCCGCGCACCCACCGGCAAGCGGCTCCCCACGATCAGGAGTCGTGCCGAGCGTGCCGAGGAGCGCCGGTATATACCTCCCGTCTCTCTCTCAAGCCATGTCTTCCCGATGCACTAATCAGTGGGGCGACTTGGGCGCGTGGTACCAATTCCAGTGAACAGCTGCGCCAGGCCAGCATTCCGCGTGCGGAGAGGCAGATCGTACACGAAGCCTTCAAGGTGGCGCAGGTAGGCGCATTCTTGACATATTCTTCGTCGAGAAAACTAGGATGTTTTGTTGTTCAAGTCTTGCTTTGGGTTTCACTTTCATGAGCTGACCCTGTTCATCTCGTGGTGATATCGACAGGCCACTTTGCCCAAGTTCTGTCGCGAGTGCGGCGTGCCACTTCGTGGTCCCTTCTGCACGGGCTGTGGTGCCAAGTGCGCTCTCCGCTAAGACGCCGCTCGTGTTGGCTGCTGCTCTGCTATTGCGCCGACTGATTGAGATGTGTGCGCACAGGATCGAGGCCACCGAGCTTCCCGCGTCGCCCGCGTCGGTTGCGAGGGCTAGTCCGACAGAGGCCCAGCCTGGGTCCAGCGCTGATGCCGGCCTCACCGAGGCGGAAAAGATGCGGCAGCGCATCTTCCAACGCAAGGCCGCCGCCGCCGGCGCTGGGTCTCCCGCCGCGTCCCCCGAACCCCTGCGTGGACAGGTGGCCGAGTCGTCGCCCAGCGCCGATCCGGCTGCCGAGGAGGACTACGAGGAGATGATGCGGCGACGCCGCGCCGAGTCCATCCTCAAGAAGAAGGAGGACGAGAAGCAGGATCGCAAGAACATCATCAAGGCCTTCCACGAAAAAGCCAAAGAAAAAGGTACCAACTAGCCACCAACACACAATATTTATTTATTTTATCATCTGTTGCGATTATTGTGTTAATTGTGTGTTTCGCTTTGTGCAGACGAAAACTTCGTGGAGAAGCTGGTGCAGCTCAAGGGCAGGCGCAAGGTGCAATCCACGCTCATTGAGAAGACGACCAAGGCCATGAACGAGGGCGACGCCTACCTGCTCTACTCTCGCGACACCCTCTACGTCTTCTACGGCCAGGAGGCCAACCGCATGGTTCGCTTCTTCTTCTTCTTCCTCCCACTCTGTCAGCTGTACACCTGTGTGCTAACGTTTTGTTTGTTGGGTTGCGCGCGTGCAGGAGAAGGCCAAGGCCCTCGAGCTGACCAAGCGGATCAACTTCCACGAATGCGGCGGAAGGGCGCAGGTCTTCACCGTGCGCAGGAAGGCCGACTCCGATTTCAACGAGAAGGACGAAAAGCGTGATGCCGCCTCCAAGACCTTCTGGCAACTCCTCGTGCGTAGATATATGGAAAATATGTAAACAACACTCACATTGGCGGGTGCTGACTGGGCGTCGTTGCGTTGTTGATTTGATATCGGCAGGGCGGAGGCAAGGAGGAGGACTTGATGTCGGCCGAGGCGGGCGGTAACGATATCGCGTTCGAGCGCACGTTCCATTCGCAGCTCACCCTCGAGAAGCTCCACAAGGTCGAGGGCCAGTTCAAGTCGGAGATGGTCGATTTCGGCACCCACCCGACCAAGGACCTCCTCGAGAAGGACAAGTGCTACCTGCTCGATTGCGGACCCGGTTCAGTCTACGTGTGGCTCGGTACAAGACCTTTATTCCTGGCATTCCTTTTATTTCCGAAGTGCGTGTACGTGCCGTGTTGCAAAGACGCACGTGTGCTGATGTGCGCTCGGGTTGGTATTGGCAGGAAGGAACGCCAACCCCGACCACAGGGCGTGGGCCATCAACTATGCGAACGACATCCGAGGCCAGGAGGGTCGGTCGGAGTGGCTGTACATCGAGCGCGAGACCGATGGCGGCGAGTCGATCCTCTTCCGCGAGAAGTTTGTCGGGTGGGGCGAAGCCAACGAAGGTCCCTTTGGCAGCCCCATCCCCGGCGGCGGCAGTCCCATCGCTCTCAAGAAGGTCCGTTCCTCCCTCTCGGCTTGTGGTCGGCAGCTCTTGCACTAGGTTGACGTGTGTGCGCGCGTGTGCGTGTGCGTGTGCGTAACTACGCGAGCAGAAGAAGACCGGCACACTGAACAGAGTCAAGTCTCGTGTGCGCCTGACATCGGCTCTGGAGAAGCGCAAAAAAGAGCAGGAGCGAGTCGACATTCGCGCTCTGCACACGGGTGTTCGCCCAGTCCTCGATGTCCCGTGGTACGCGACCTAGCTCTCTGTCGTATGTTAGTGTTGGTTGGTACTACGGCCGTTCTCACGTGTGATGGATTGTGCAGGGCGAACGACGACGGCAAGAGTGGCACGCTGGAGATGTGGATCGTGAACAACAAGACCTACGAGCTCGATGAGTACCCCAAGGAGAAGCACGGCATCTTCTACAGGTGCCCTCAGCCCATTCTCTTTTTCGTCTGTGGGTCCCACGCGCGCTCACACGGGTGTGTGTGTGTGTTCTCGTGTAATGCAGCGCGGAGGCCTACGTCATGCTGTGGACCTACCGGCACGGCGGTTTCACGGGGCAGTCGGAGCAAATTCGTTGGCTCATCTACTACTGGCAGGGTGCCCACGCCTCTCGACAGGACAAGGTACATCACTCAAGCCAGCCTTTTATTTGCGTGGTCGGGGATGGTGGTACGATGGTGGTGATGCTCACTGCAAGCTGTGTACACAGGGCGCGGCAGCGATGAAGACCAAGGACATTTTGGACATCGTCAAGCGGAGGGGAGGTGATGCCGACACTGTACGCGTGGCTCAGGGCAAGGAACCGCTCCACTTCCTCAAGCTCTTCCAGGGACGCATGATCGTGCATCTCGGCCCTCAGTACGTAGTCAGCTACACCTGGTGGACTTGCACGCGACACAATGCAACGCTTACCAGGGTCCCCTACGCCTCACGCAGGGAGAAGCACAGCGCAAAGAAAGACGCGCTGTACCACGTGCGGGGCCTGGCGGACACGTTCGCCGTGCGGGCTGTACAGATACCGGCCAAGAGGAAGTGGCTCAACTCGCGCGACTGCTTCCTGCTCGCCTCTGGCGGCAAGCAGTTGTTCCTGTGGCAGGGCGAAGGCGCCTCCGACGCGCTCCGTCGCCAGGCTACTGTCCTTGCCGACGTGCTCGCCCAGGTACCCGACCCGCGTATGATCACGCACGCACGCACGCACAACAATGCCACTGCGCCAATCGGTGCTAAACGTTGGGATGCGCGTGGCCCCAGGACCTGGGGCGAGTCAGCGCGCCGGTGGTGGTCCGGGAGAACATGCCGAGCAAGGAGTGGGAGAAGGCCATCGGCAAGAAGCAGGAGTACCCGTGCGCGCCACACCTCAAGCGAAGCCAGGGCTGGCGGCCGCGTCTCTTTGTGTGCTCCTCCACGAGCGGCGAGTTCCGCGTCGACGAAGTGTTTGACTACGCTCAGGAGGACCTCGAGGTACACCACTTGTGGTCCCCCATTGGCCACTGGACTGTTTGCTGACGAGCTTCTTACGCGCTGGCGGTGCACAGCCGAGCAATATCTACCTCTTGGACGCGTGGGCCGAAGTGTTTGTGTGGATCGGTTCCAAGTCCTACGAGGAGGACGAGCGCATGGCCATGGAGACTGCCGTGGTATGGGCTCCTCCTCTCAACGTCGACTAACTTCTGAGCCTTCAACAACACGTCTCACCGCGTGCCTTATCAGGCGTACGTGCATGGCGCCACCGACGGCCGATTGTTGGATGCGCCGGTGTATTCGATCAGAGAAAACGACGAAAGCCTCGAGTTCACGTGCCACTTCCAGGCCTGGGACGACGGTGAGCCCCCCTTTCTTTCTTTTTCTCTTCCAAGACCGGAGC
This sequence comes from Acanthamoeba lugdunensis, assembly GCA_000826425.1. Lineage (NCBI taxonomy): Eukaryota > Discosea > Longamoebia > Acanthamoebidae > Acanthamoeba > Acanthamoeba lugdunensis. The sequence goes on along the minus strand of CDFB01064317.1, from coordinate 13,638 downwards.
TTCTTCTGACCGTCGTGGGCACTCTGCAGGATGGGGAGCGGAACTGGTCAAAGGCAAGAAGAAGGCCAGCAAGAAAAAGAAGACCGAGACTCAAAACGTGCGTGCGCTTCTCGCCGAACTCAACCGGGTCTACACGTACGAGGAGCTCAAGGCCAAGCCCCCGCCGAAGGTATGAGCGTGCACTATGCTGATCAGCGATCAGAATGATCTCGCGGCCCGTTCTGACACCACCACCCATGTGACACTGCACCATGACAGGGCCTGGACAAGACGAAACTGGAGCAGTACCTGAGCGAAGAGGAGTTCAAGACGGTGCTGCAGATGACCAAGGACGAGTTCTACGCCCTGCCGCCGTGGAAGCAAAACAAATTGCGCCAGCAGACCAGCCTCTATTAGAGTTGTGTATAACCCCAAGTCACCCCTTGATTGTACCCGCTCGCCCCGAGGGGCTTGACGAAAATGAAACACAAGGCATCCATTTATGAGCGCAGGGGCTGCTTGTCAGCGGGGCCTCGTCGCATAATCCCATCCCGGACAGACGTGATGTGTGGCCGGTTACAGTTCGGAGCAAAACTGGAATTGCGAAAGTTTGGCCAACCGAAACGGCTGCGGCGAACTGGGTGGTCGACAAAAAATCGGTGCCTTGCTGCTGGCGAGTCAATTTGTTTCTTTTGAGAACCGCCACCAGCAACGACACAACAACAAACGTGATGATGCTGCACTTTGGCAAGAAGAACGTGAAAAAAAGCAAACGAGGTTCCTACCCCCTCCTGCAGTTACCATTATAATAAAATAATACCAGTTACCATTATAATAAAATCATTAACCGCTGCGCGGCACCCCAGGGGTGGAGTGGGAGGGGCGCACCAGTTGGAACCAACTGGCCACGGGCGGCGAGGCACCGCCGGCTCGCTACGGTCACTCCCTCGTCACCATCCAAGCGACCGCTGCGAAGGCCTCCGGCACGGCGGCAGAGTCTTCGGTGCTTCTCTTCGGTGGGTCCAACCAAGTCGAGTTCTCCAACGAGGTCTTTGCGCTCTCGTGGCGCGACAAGCGCTGGCGCGTGCTGCAGGAGGGCGGCCCTGACGAGGACGCGCTGCCCGCACAGCAAGGCGCCGCCGCGGGGACGATGCCCATCAAGCGCCACTTCCACACGGCCGTCGTGTGGCCCAACCCGGCGGCCGCTTCCTCGTCGCACGGCGAACCGAACGTCACCACCCACAAGAAGGACAAGAAGGACAAGAAGGGCAAGCAGAAGTGCGAAGAAGAGGCTGAAACCAGCAACAAGGGGAAGGAATCGGAGGACGGAGGAGAGGAGCCCTCGCCGACTGGCAAGATGTTCGTTTTTGGTGGCAAGAGCAACGGCTACCTCAACGACCTCTGGCAGTTCGATCCAGGTTCGTCCTTTGCTTTTTAGCCTTTCTTCACCAACTTCGTGACGACCATTAATGACGACCACGAACAGAGGCGAATATGTGGGAAGAGGTGAAGCCGTCGGATCAAGCCAACCGACCGCCGGTGAAGCGCTACGGCCACAGCGCGGTGGTGCGCGATGACGAGATGTGGGTGTTCGGCGGATTCGACAGCGACTCGTGGACCTGCTCCGATCTGTGGTCCTTCCACTTTCGTACATGCGACATCTCTCCTCTTGGGTGTGAGTGCGGTAATATGATGATGCAGGCATTGCAACACTCACACTCGTGTCGCTGCGTGCGTGAAACAGTGAACAAGGAGTGGAGGCGATCCGAGTTCAAGAAGAACAAGCCGGCACCCGCACCGCGGTTCCAACACTCAGCGGTGTACAGCAGGGCACGCGACCGCATGTTCGTGTTCGGAGGCCAGGGCGACAAGAACGCCGTCATGGCCGATCTGTGGAGCTTTGACTTCAGTTGCGTGTCCCGCTCCCTCTCTCTCTCTCTCACACACACACACACACCCACCCACCCACTTTCACTTGCTCGTTTTTATGGGCGAGCTGCGCGTCTCATCTGCTGCTTGTTTGCTTTGCTGATTGTTTGGCGCAATCAGAAAAATGCAAGTGGGAGCAGCTGGGCTGCACCCCGCAAGCGACCGGCGACGCAGCGAAACAGAAGGAAAGCAGTAGCAAGGCGTTGGCTGCGTCGCAGGGACCGAGACCTGAGGCGCGGTATGGCCATGTGGCAGTGTGCGACGCGCAAGGCGAGAACATGGTCGTCATGGGCGGCTTCAACAAGCAACAGGCCTTTTCCGACATCTGGCAGTTCCACTTCGGTACACTTTTGCGCTCAACCACGCACTGCGCCCCAAGTGCGAACAATTACTTGACCTAAGTGACCCATTGCCAACAGCAACCGGAAAATGGAAGAAGTGGGAGGTGCGCGGAACTGCACCTCGAGGCATGGTGTTCCATGCGGCGACGTGGGTTGACGAGCTGACTCTGTTCACGTTTGGCGGGCGCGATGGCCAATCCCAGTTTTTCGACGATGCCAAATACCGTACTATTTCCTACCGGCGTGTGCGTGTGCGGTGGTGCGTGTGCGTGCAATTGTTGACCACTGTGCTTACCCTCTGCGTTTGCCAGTGGTGTTGCCCCAGCCGGAGGCGGTGAACGACAACAAGAAGGGAGGCAAGAGCAAGAAGTCCCAACGTGGGCCAGATCTGGAGGCGCTGGTGCCGGACGAAGTGCTGCTCCTCATCTTCTCCAACCTTCGCGATGATGTCACTTCCCTGTGCCAAGCTGCTTGCGCGTGTCGAAGGTATGTTATTAAGGCTGTGGTACATGTGCAGTGGTACCGAAAATCATTAACCGATGAGGCGTGCTGACCTGAACAGGTGGAACATGATGATCACGCTGGAGAACACCCTCTGGGTGGATGCCGTTCAGGCCATTCCCCAGTTGGCCTGGAGAAATTTGCACCAGTTCCGCGACGTGCCTGGAGGCATGCGTGGTGTATTGGCCGCTGAAGCTCGCGTACGCAACCTACGGTGGTGGTGGGTGGTGGGTGGGTGGTTGGTGGTGGTTGGTGGTGGGGATGTGCGTGTCCATACCTGTTAACTGACTTAAATATCGTTTATAGGAGCGGAGAGAACTAAGGGAGAGGCTAGGCAACGTGCATGCTGACTACCTCAAGCATGCGCAAAGCCGATCCACTGGGTCACTTGCTGGACTCAAGGGAGGCCCCATGCGGAACATCAAACTCGTGGTTGTGGTACGCCAACAATGTTAACCCGAACCACTCTCGTTTCACACGGCCATTCTGTCGGCTTGAACGAGGTTGTGCCCTCACACCTTCTCCCTGTTATTCGTTGCGCAGGGCGATGGCGCCGTGGGCAAGACGAGCACCATGATCTCTTATACCACAAACAGCTTCCCTCACGAATACATTCCGACGGTGTTTGGTGTGCAACGCTTCCTGCTGAACAAAGCTCATATGGCACACCCACTCACACTAAAATGCTGTTCCTTTTTGCCATATTTTAATGTGCAGATAACTATTCAGCCAATGTGGTGGTGCACGGGATACCCATCAACCTTGGTCTCTGGGACACTGCTGGACCCGAGGTGTGTTCCCCTTTTCTCTTGGCTGTGATTATTCTACAATGGGTCTATGAGGATTTGTCTAAACCCCGTGTCCCACTCTATTCTTACTATCAATTGCAAACAGGATTACGACCGGCTGCGGCCTCTCAGCTACCCACAAACGGATGTGTTCCTTGTGTGCTTCAGTCTCGTCAATAGGTGCTCGTTTGAAAATGTCAGATCTAAGGTACACACATCACTTCATCTTCCACATCGTACTTGCTTTTTTTGCTCAAGGACGTTTTGTGTGGTTGCTCATGCGCAGTGGGTGCCCGAGATTGCACACCATTGTCCTGGCACGCCGTTCATTCTTGCTGGCACCAAGCTCGACCTGCTGTCAGGTGAGAGTGAAAGCAGCAGGAGCACCCTCAAGGTGCTTGCTGACAAGAAGATGCCTCCTGTCTCCTTTGAAGAGGTGCCCTATGTCCCTCTCTTCTCCACCAGTGCCTGGAGGTCATTCATGGTTGTACTCACAGTACGACTGTGTGGTGGGAACAACAGGGTGCCAAGATGGCACAGGAGCTGGGCGCCACGGGGTTCATCTCGTACTCATCACTCACACAAACCAACCTCAAGCTCCTTTTTGATGAGTGCATCAAGGCTGCACTCCGTGGTGGGCCTGCTCCCCAGGCCAGCAGGGGAGGATGTATCATGAGCTAAAGCTTTAATATGTGCTGCATCCCAATACAAAAGGGCTTTCAAGTTGTGAATAAATTCCTGCAATTCATGTGGTGTACAGTCAGAATGGCAATCAATTGGTGTGAATGCACTCTGATGCTGATGTGATCAGAGTCAGACAGTGTGTGCAATATGCACATGGATGGTTGTCTGGTCTGGGTCCATCAGCAGGACAAGCACCCTTTATGTTGAGACCTTCCTGTCAGCATGATGTCTACAGCATGTTCAATCATGCCCTGCTTTTCACCCTTCTACAGTACTGCCTCATGCATGTACATGTATGTCACAGGCCTTTACTTTTATAACCCAAACTCTCTTTGGGTCTTGTTGACCCACCTTGTCATTTCCTCACTCACACAACACACACAAGAAGTGCAAGTGGCAATGAGCTGATTCTCAAAAAGTGTGCATTTTCTCACTTCCTATGAACATATTAGGTGCAAATAAAAGGCCCCTGGTCCTTTTTCTCCAGGACTGGGTTCCAGGCATAGCAGTGCCCACTTCTGCTATCACCAGGAAAGGGTACTGAGTGGGAGGAGAGTAAGTAATAAATTCCTTCAAAAACACTGAGGTATGGGCAAGCAAGCAGGCACTGGTGGTCTTGTTGGAGGCAGTCACTTCCCCACTCAGGGCCCAGGGAGGGAGACAGGTAAGCTGAAGGAGTGACTGGCTGAAGGAGAGGATGGTTGCAGAGATTGGTGTGGAAGCTGAAGAGATCTGTGGTGTAGTTGTGTGCAAGGAAGTGCATAGCCCATGATGAAATGGCATGAGCTGAGTGACTAGAGAAGAGTGAGTGGGAAATAGATAGATGAAGTTGTGAGAAATGGCAGTCACTAGGGCAGTGCAGATGGTGGGAGAAGGCTTGTAGATAGTGTGAAGGTGGGGATAGTCATTGGTGGTTGGAATTGGAGGGAAGATGAGGCTGGAGATGAAGTAGAGGGTTTTAGGGTTCTACCATTGGAAATTTCACTGGTTTTTCATGGGGATTTGGTACATGTTGTGGCTTAGTTTGCAAACTAATCAGAAAAATGTGCATTACTTTCCAAACTAAGATCACCTAAGTTTCCAAACTGATCCTAGTTTACAAACTTAGTCTGTCATCAGTTTCCAAACTAAGCATAGTTTACCAACTACCTTCAGATTTAGTTTCTGAACGAACTGGCCTTAAACTATGCACAACCTCAGTCCAAACTTCTTTACTTTGCAAACTATGGACAGATTTAGTTTGCAGACTACACTAACCACACTCATGCCTGTCTGCCCCAAGTAAGCAAATTTTGTGTATTTGATGGCACTTGTGTGTTTCCTCACAACCAAGGGCTTCTTCCTACCCAATGACAATGAGGGATACTGGCCAGACACATATGACAAGCACCATGGCATTGAGTATGGCTCCAGCTGTCTGAATGGTGGTGCCCTCACAGTTGAGATTCTTGTTGATGGTTCATGGCATGTTAGACTCATGGGCAGCAACAACAACAACAGCTGGGATTATAAATTGTCATCTGTGACCAAGCGCCCACACAATCATTGACAAGTGGCTCACCATCCAAGAGCAATAAACACCAATGAGCCACATTATCAACTGTTTGAGGAATGTGGACAGATCATTGCACCACCATACATATGTCAGATATACAATGAATACATACATGGAGGAGGCGAACCAGCTCTACAGCCCGCAGGGCATTCACTTCCACATAAAGAAGCACTTCCGCCGATGGGACCTCGTCATTGACATCCTGCCCCAGCAGTCCAGCGCCGCTGATTACCTACAACAGCAGCAGAAGGAGCCCATTGTGTCTCATCAGCAACCGTTGGGCTTCGCTCCTTCGTACGCCGCTGGGCAGCCACAGCCGCAGCAGGTGGCATGGGCGAGCTACAGCCAAGTGGCCTACCAGAAGCCCTCACTCAACAATGTCTGATCAACTCTCTCCAGCTGGACATTTGGATGTAAAAAGCATGGATGGCCTAATCACACATGTACATGCTTCGCAAGAGATGGGGCGTGGCGTGCTGCCTCCATGTAGCACTGTGTGGGACGAGGGCTAGCAGGAGGTGGGCTTGAGCTTGCAGCTGCGCTGATCTGGTGTTGGGGAAGGGGTAGAGATGAGGGTGGAGATTAGTTACGGCGACCAATCTGATCCAGGGGCATGTCGTTAAAGTACGTACTCTGCAGAGTGTAGCAGGTGCCGCCTTGATGGACCATCACATTGCCGAGCACATCCACAGTGGGATTGTAACAGTTGATGCCTTAGGGAGTGGAGAGAGGTGAGATATGCGCCTCAGCAGCAGAGCTCACCCATGGGCGTGTGTGAGTGGTGTATGTATGTAGGTGTGTGTATTGGGGGGGGGGAGATGTGTCAAACCTTGGCTTCCAGAATCAAGCAAATTCATGGTGATGTCGCCATAGCCCACCCATGAGCCGGTGTTTAGCACGATGCCTTCAATATACGGGGTTTGGGTTAGTCTGGGCAAGGTGACACAACACACAACACAAGATGACCCAACACACTCAAAGCACAAGAACATACCCGCACTGAAGACAGAGGCGGTCATGTTGATGCGCCCCTGCTGCACCCAGATCTTGTTGGCGTTCACAAGGCAGGCCACACCTAACGATGCCGATCGGAGGTGAGTTTAGATGAGAGGGGAATGTCAAGACGTATGGTGGAATATCCAACAAATGTGGGGTGGCTACCATTGGAGCTCTGGGTGAGCCTCATCTGGACGTCGCCCTTCTGAAACCAAGTGCTCGCGGTCGAAAGCGCCACGCCTACAGTGATCGGTTGCGGTTGGTCGACTTCGACCCTTGAGGGCAAATTGCTGTGCTTGCTGAAAGGTGAACGTACCGGTGCCCTGGTTCAGATGCATGTCGACTTTGGCCGCACTGTCAAGCACCCAGGTGCCCTGATCAAGCTGGACAGCACCTGTTCAGTGTGTCAGTCACCAATTGCATGATGGTTCGTGGAACAAACTAGTGCATGGGAGGGTGAGACTAACCACTCAAGGACGTGTCGCCGACGGCTTCCACTCTAAGGTTACCCGTTTGCTTCCAGGTGCCCTGCACCGAGACGCCGAAGCCGCCGTAGCGAGCTGGCGACGTTGCATCAACGACGTCGCACGAACGCACGTGAGCCGCACCGCAGACACACACACAAGCGCGCGCTCGGGTGTTGTTGTATGGTGTACCGTTTCCGCCGTCAATGTACAAGTTGCCCTTCTGAAGGAGCTGTCCGCCAGGAGACACCAGGATGGCTGTTGCATTGCGGACACCAGCGGCGAGTGAGTCACACAGGCCTGCATCTGTGTCTGGGTACTGTGGGACTTGGGCAGTACCGCTGTTTGTGTGACGCCCCGTGTTGATGAGCATCCCAATGTCGCCCACGAGCGTGAGCGTGCCGTTGACGGTCAACCACTGGTTGATCGGATAGGCGAACGAGAGCGCCACCCAGGCGCCCAACTCGCCACTGACATGAGCCACACACGCTTGAGTGAGTCGAGGGAAGCAAACAGGATCCAAGGGTTTGCAGGGGACCTGAGCGTGATGTCGCTGGTGATGACCACGTTGGTGGTGGCCTCGTTGAGATAGTTGCCCTGCCAAACGTGGACCACGTCGCCGCTCCTGGCCGAGATCAGGGCCATGCTCACCGACGAGTAGGGGCAACCGCTCAGGCACACCTCGACTGCATGTATGTGAGATCAGGCAGCACCACACAATCGATCACCACCACAATGATGATTAGATCTGGGTTGATGCGAGTGTGTTCAGGTGGGTGGATCGATACGTGTGGCGCTGGAGACAAGGGCAGAGGAGAAGCACAGGAGGAGCACCGCCAGGATGGACAGGCCGCGAAGGCTGAAGCACTGAATCTTCATGACAAGAGCAGCAACAAGAAGGTAAGGAGTGTGGAGCTCAGAGAAGACAAAGAACATGTACAAACATTGCGCCTCCACTTCCATAGCGGAGTTACCGCCACTCGGCGAGAGAAACAGGTCCGTCCAACTTCAGCGCAAGTCGTGCCGAATGGTCCGCTAGTCGAAGTATCTAGTCCCTAGTGGTCGCTCGTTGCCCGAGAAATCCTCCGGGCAGTTGGCCATTCGGAGATAAAAACATACATATTTGTGCAAAAGAAAACAGTAATCCGGTGCAGAGATCCATGAGGGCGTAGTGGCCTCCGAGCCGAGTGGAGGCTCGCCCGCGTGTAGAAAAGGAATGCGTTCTCCACTGTCAGCATCGAGAACAGGACGTGCTCGCACTGTGGCACACAACGTGGACACGACGTGTGAGTGTCGATCACACGAAGGCCACCAGCGACCAGTAGTGGTGTGTGTTGCGTACCTTGGACTTCATGCTGTCGATGAGGAAGCGATCGGCGGCGTGAAGGATGTCGAGCGCAAGGTCCAAGTTGGCGGTGGTGAAGGAGGTGTCGCCGCAGTAGAGGTGCTCGAGCAAATGCTTGAACGCCACCGGGTTCATGTCCTCCAAGCGCACCTCGGCGTTGTGTGCCTCCTTCCACTCCTTGTTCTCGAGCATGCTGCATGGCGTTGAGTTAGTTAGCATCCTACATGTCGAGCAAGCAGCCAAACGCACGAGCGGCGCCTCACCTCTTGAAGTTGGGGCTCTGAGCGCAGAGTATGATGCGATGGGCGGGGAACAGTGCGCCCCGCACGTTGAACACCACGTCGGAGAGGGCAGGGTTCATGAAGTAGTGGTTGAGGTGGATAAATGAGGTAGAGGCCTGGAATGGGATGAGAGGGGCGGGCGGCAGTGGCAGGTTAGAAAAAAAACCACAAAGCAAAAAGGTCAAACTTGATGTGCACGGCGCAAAAGCACATGCAATCGCATATTGACACCCGCCAATCTGGTGGCATTGCTCAAAACAAACGGCAACAAAACACCGGAAAGAAAAGTGAGACGCGGTAGCATGCAACACCAGCAGTGAAACGCCAGAGGCAACTAATGGTGCCAGCAATGGCCATCGTCGCCCGCCAACCAACCAAGTGCTGCAGCAAACCACGCCCAATGCAAAACAGTGTGACAGTGGCCACAGCAGCATCAGAGCAGCAAACAAGAAAACAAAGGGCGTAGGAGAAACAAATGAAAAGGGGTGACATGGTGCTGTACCGCCGAGTTGGTGAATGTATTGCATGCGCTGAAACTCTTCTGTATCAATTATGCGCATGAGACCCAGCGGGTGCGAATTGGCACTGTAGATGCAGTCCTTGATGGGCGGCCCGTAGATGGTGCGCTGCCAAAGCTGTTTGGCCCCGCCCATGAGTGACGTGTTGAATGACGCTCCAGATAGTGCAACGTGCAGTGTGGACACAGCAAGCAGCAACAACAAAGGGGACGCCGCCACCGCCGCTGACGCACAAAAAGTGCATGCCGCAACACCAGTGGCAGTGTTAGGCAGCGGCGCTGGCATCAGTCCAGAGTGAGCGTGCCATGCTGCAGTGTGATCGATCACATCCTTGTTGTCCGCCGCATCGCGTTCGCGATGGCGTGAATCGGCGGGCGCGCCGGTCGTGCCAACCGGGTTGGAGAAACCATCATGATCTTGCTTGCCGCTGCTGTCGCCATCCGATGCTTCGTCTGCGTCTCTGCTGCGACCGCCGAGATCCGAGTCGCGCTCCGCAAGACCTGACCACGCCTTGTGCGAGTCCGGTCCCAGCACATTATCAGTGCCGTCCCCGCTTCCGTCTCAGAGGCGGCCAAGGTCGCATCCAGCAGAGATGGGCGCGGTGGTGCGCCTTCTGTCCTTGCGTCCGACCCGGCATCGCGTTTGACGAGAGATGGCGCGAGCGTTGGAGGAGCGGGCTGCGGCGGCAAAGCAGAGCTGCTCGCCAAAGACGCCGGCAACGTCGGCGCACCGAGGTAGGGGGGTCTGTTGAGGTGGGCCGTGGTCATGTATCGCAACCCTCCCTGCGGCGAGGGCGCGGGCACTGGCATGCAGGCTGCAGCGGTTGGGTCGACATGTGGGGCCTGTTCATAGTTGCCCGCGGAAGCAATGCAAGCGCCGAGTGACAGCAAAAAGCGTTGGTTGTGTTTCGGGCCGGGAGAGAGATGAAGGCGCCAATGCTGTCGGAACGGTATCCCACGAGACGACGACAGGGGTGCGGGGCAAAACAGCTTTGTGGCCTCTTGTGCGGATGGACCCGAGCCAGTTAGAGGCCGAGCACATACTGGGACCTGTATGGACGTAGCTGCTGTCAGCCTGCGACGCACCAGCGCCCGATGTGCGTCTGGCACGGACCCGCGGTCGGCGAGTCCCTGGCGGTTTCATAACGTGCAACTATGCGGCAAGAGAGAGAGAGAGCGCGGGAGTGGGAGGGAGGATAGGCCGCTCCGCGGTCTGAAACATGTCTTGGGCGGCAACATCTCGGCCTGATTGCCTCTGCGCCACTACCTCGTGCGTGATGGTGGTAAGCCTTTGCCTCGCCCTCGCTAAACACACAATGGCGCGCCGCGTGAGGCAGTGCAACCCCAACTGACCAACTGTTTCGACCTGTGCAACGGCCTGCCTTGGGCGATCACACGCTCAAGCCGGTCTTGGCCAGCAGCACGAGCTGGAACGTCAGGCCATCCTGAGGCCACAAGTGTGCGGTGGCAATCCGGGTGCAGGCGCTGACAAAGAGAACAAGGACTGAGCGCCTTTCATCTCTGTCCCAACTATCAGCGGCTTCCCCTGGCATGCTTGCCTGAACGCTTTCGAGCCCCACTAGCAGCATCAGGACACGACTGCGATGAGAAGATCAAATCAGCTCATGACATCGGCGCCATCTTCGCCGTGCGCCAGTCCACCGCGCTGATCGCTGGTGCCACGGCGGGGCGGCCCGGTGGCTCTTGTGGGCGTGGATGACTTGCTGACGCGCCTGGAGCAGGCCGGCAATGATCTTGTGCTTTTTAACAGTGACGTGTGTGGTTACTGCCACAAGCTCATGCCCATGTATTGGCAGCTGGCGCTTGAGGTGCACACGACCAACAATGGCGAGGGCGCTGTCCCGATCTCCATCGCCAAGCTCAAGGTCATGGACTGCATCGCGGGCCTCTGGCATGAGCTGCCCGAGCTGTTTGATTGGCCTGACATTGGATGGCCAATGATCGTCCTCTTTCGGTGGGCCAAGCCCAACAGCTGGCCAAACTGGCACACAACAACCTTTGACGTGGCAACGCCATGCACCCATGACTGGCTGGCGGCGTTCCTGGGCTGTGTGGTTGGCGACACAAGTCTGCTGCCGGCGAAAGTTGACCCGCGCGCCTTTTGCTTGGCTGGCACCACACGCTGTTGGCATGACTATGTCTTTGTCTGCAACAGCGCCAACTGAGGCCGCAAGCCCATCTACCCCAATGTGTTCCCTGACAATGCCTTCCATGACCCCACGCTCCAGTTTGTGCCGTGGTTTGCGGGCCTGCCGCTGGATCTGGGCATTGAGTGGCACGCTGTATATGACGCGTGGTCGTGACCGCAGCCCTGGCGTGCTTCTTCCATGAGTGTCCCAACGTGGTGCATTGCACAGCGCTGATTGATGTGCTGCGCGATACGCGGCATCTGCTGGCTGACCACCTGACCTTGGTCGCGCTGGCCACCATGCCCATCATCGTTGTCATGGCCAACACTGACGGCTGCGGTGGCAAGCACATGGGCATTGATGCTGTGCGCTGGGCCATGGACATGGATGGGGATATTGACATGGACCCTAATGGCGGCGCGTTGGACAAGCGATCACATGGCCCATCTCAGCGCAAGAGCAGCCGCCGCAGCCAGCGCTTTTGATGTAGCTCCTGGTGCCACATCAATTGTTTGCCATGCGAGTGCGTGTTGCGCTGGCGCAGCTGTGTCTGCTCTGATATCTCAACAATTGGCTTTAGCGCCACCAATAAAGCAGCACCCGCGCAACATTGGCCGCCTGCCATCCTGGAGGTTGTGTTGCCGTTTGGCACATACCTGGGGAGGTCGCCTGTGCCAACACAGCATGCTGCTCATGGCCCTACTCTGCCATTGGGCTGACTTGTTGGAAGGTATTGATGATGAGAAAGGCTGAGGAGCCGTGACCTATGTGAGAATGGGTGAAAGAGGAGTAATTTATGAAGAGACACAATGTGTCCAAATATGGAGTATAAGGAAGAATAAAGTAAGAAAGAGAAATGTTTGAGACTGAATCTCCAACACTCCCCCCTGAAGTTGAGAATAATCACATGAGTGTGCATGACTAGCGACATATGAGGTCAAGGGCGAGCTTGTCCTGTTTCAGCTTTGGACTGGTGATGTGTTTGGTCAGGAAGTCCACAAGATTCTCATTGGTAGGTATGTAGTCAACCAAGATATTGCCTTGTATGACATGATTGTAGACAAAGGCATGCTTGGTGGTGACATGTTTTAGTTGCTTAGGCCATGTGAATATTGGCTTGTGAATGATTGCAATAGTTGATTGATTGTCATTGAGGACTTGGATTGGCTGACAGAGAAGCCCAGTGCTGGAAGAATCTGTTGTAGATATAGCACCTGTTGTGCTGCATCAGTGACAGTGACAAGTTCAGCTTCTGCTGTGGATAGTGCAACAGTCTTCTGCAGGCGTGCCCACCATGAGATTGGTCTGCCCACCCACACAGTGATGTTACTGGAATATGATTTCATTGTCAGTGGGTTGGTGCTGTAGCTGGTGTCACAGTGGATGAGAGGAATATTGACACCAATGTTGTGCTTCTCATGGCTCCCATGTGAGTAATGGATGGTTTGGTGTCTGGTACCATGAAGGTACTGTAGTACATGTCAAGCTGCTTTGAAGTGCATGTTGTCAAATGCACAGACAAATTGTGACAGGTATATGACCACATGTAGAATGTCTGGCTGAGTGGCCAGGGCAATATAGAGTAGAGCTCCAACCAGACATTCAATGCTGACACCCTTGATATCAGCCAGAGCTCCAAGATTGTCAATCTGGCCACTGAATTGCACCATGATCATGAACAGTGTATAAGCACAGATCAGTGTGCAATGCAATGAAACCAATGTCAATGAGGAAGGAGTTCAGTGTACAATTCCATGCCAGTGGGGCCTGCTTGAGACCATAGAGTTAGGGATCTACCATTGGAAATTTCACTGATTTTTCGTGAATATTTGGCGTGTTGGTAGATTAGTTTCCAAACTAACCAGAAAAAAGTGTGATTACTTTCCAAACTAAGCGCAGTTTCCAAACTAAGCCTGTCATCAGTTCTTAAACTAAGCGTATTTTACCAATAAATCTTGCAGCAGTTTGCAAACTATCCTAAGGTTTCCAAACTAAGTCCATCATCAGTTTACAAACCAAGAATAGTTTCCGAACCAAGTTGCCAAAGGGTTAGGGTTTAGGGTTAGGGTTAGGGTTAGGGTTAGGGTTAGGGTTAGGGTTAGGGTTAG
>CDFB01064254.1:0-17133 GCA_000826425.1 Acanthamoeba lugdunensis | reverse complement strand
GATGACGAGGGCGATGGCGACGGCGACTGCGAGACCGAGGGCGACGCAGAGGAGGAAGACGAGACCGAGGGCGACGCAGAGGAGGAAGACGAGGCCGAGGCCGAGGGTGATGACGAGGGCGTTGTGGACGACGAAGCCGAAGGTGACGAAGTGGGCGATGGCGAGGGGGAAGTGGCTTCAGCCGCACCCCCCTGAATCTGGCCGAAGAGGGAGGATAACAGAACTAATGACAGAAGCCATAATAGTGGAGGCAAGTTTTGGACTAAATAAATATTGTTGATTATAAGCATAATGGAAGGACCGGTTCCTCCGACGCTCTACTACTGGGGGTCGGCCACCGTGGCCGTGGCAGACGGTGATATGGTGTGTGTGTGTGTGAGTAGTTGACTAGTCCTGAATTCAGAGATTTTCCTTATATAATGTAGTAATATATTTCTATATATATATATATATATATCAATAAAAACAAGGGGGATCATGAGGGCAGCTTGGTTGGTTGTCCTTGTTTCCCTCTCCTTCTTCTTCTTCTTCGTTCTCCTTTTCTTTCAATTCTACTTCAAGTCCTCCTTTCTCCTCCTTGCGGCAGCGGAAGGCAAGCTTGGCACAAAATGATATACACTGGGACAAATAAATGTGCATTTTGGATGCGGCAAAAATGACTGGCGGATGCACCTGCATCCAGGAGTGCATCCGGCGCGCACGATGCGCGATATATGCACTACGCATTCGGGGTGTAGGGGGTGCAGGGGAGGATGCACAGTGCACTGGCTATGCATTCTGAGCGCAGAAAAGGCGGGGTGTTTATTTTGTGGTCTTCCTCCCAGCCGCAGGCTTCTTGGTCGTGGCCGGGGAGGTCTTCTTGGTGGCCCGTATCTTCTTGGTCGCTGCCTTCTTCTTGGTCACACGCCGCCTGTCGTCGTCCAGTTGGCTGTCACTGGTCCCCGCAGCTTCGTCGTTGGTGTTGTCGTCGACGTCCTTCTGAGCCTTCTTTGCGCTCCTGGTCATCGTCGTCTTCTTCTTCCTGGATGCGGCCCTGCGGTCACCGTTGTCATTGTTGTCCTTCTCCTTCCTCTTCCTCGTGGTGGTGGCGTCCTTCATCGTCTCGCCCCCGTTGTCGTGGTCGCCCTCGTCGCCCTCGGTGTCGGTCACAGCCATGAAGAAGCTGCTGGAGTCTTCTACCCAGGCCGTCGTGCTTGTGGGGTGCGCTGACTTGAGCAGCGCGCAGCCGTGATGGAAGCAAAGGTGCATGGCCTGTCCATCAGGAGAGAGGTCGGCGGTGCACTGCTTGTTGAAGGCCTGCTCCACCTCGAGGCACGCAGCTTTGGTGAAGGTGATGGTCGTGTTGTTCGGGCTGGCAGTGAAGTGCCTCACGTTGGCCCTATCAGACTTGAGGACCATGTCCACCTTCTCCCAGCCGGGGGGGAGGTCGTTGAGGGAGCAGAAGGCCTTGTACTTGAGGGAGCGGGGCTGCGGCTCCAATTGGTGCATCTGTAGCAGAAGCCCCACGGCATCAAGCAGTACACACACAAGTAACAAACAGTGGGTAGGGTGTGGTGACAGGATTGTATGGACAATGATGATGGTGACGTACATCAGGCCCTGTGGCGCCGTCAGCTGTCAATGGCGGTGGGCTCCATGGTGGCTGCTGCTGCATGAACACCTGCCCACCACAAAACCATCAGCACTGAGAAGAGGTTCCTTCACTGGCAATGCAGAGCCATGGGGGTCATTTAGTGCACCCTTTGCGGCAAGCCAGTATCTGCCACCACTTGGAGCCTCTGTAACCACAGAGAGGTGTGGTGAGTGTCAGTGGGTGAGTGAGTGCATAGGTGAAGTGGGAGAGGGAGGGAACGTACTGCATCCAGCAGCAGGGAAGGGAGGGGCGACACGGAGCATGAGGGAAGGGGCGAACTCATGGGGGTGATAGATAGCAGTGAGGACGAAGGGGAGGTGGGCTGTGGTGGGAGGGGGCCAGCTTGCATTGGAGGTGTTGAGGGGCTTGATGATGAGGAGGACTCTGGCCTCCATGGGCCAGCATTGTTGGTGCCATTCATCCCATCAGTGTTCCGTTTGGTCTCTGAGGGGGAGGAGGGCGTGGATCAGCTCAACTTTGCATCACATGTGGTGGCCCCGCTCAAAGGAAAGGAAGCAGGAGCAAAATGGATGGGAACCTAGACACTCAACCAGGTCCTGCTTCTCTGGCAGCCGGTTTACCCAGTCCTGCACCAGGCACCAGATTGGCCATGACAACACGACACACACGCACATAAGCACAAAAGAGACTGACCATGTGCGGTGGTGCGTGTGTGCTGTGTGTGTTGTGTACTGAACATACCACATGACCTGCCGTGTACTGGGCCTCAAGGTCTGTCTGTAGTACATGGTTCATGGACCTGGCAGGCCGGCACACCTGCTTACAAACCAAGTTGGACCATGCAGCAATGCCCTCTTCAGTGAAGACAGCCTTGGCCTCCCGCGATGCTTTGGCAATGATGTCGCGCTGCTTTCACTCTGCACCATGGATTGGGAGCGCGAGGTGAGAGCGCCATTTGATGGGATCTGGCCTGCCATCCACCTCATACCGCTCCAGCACCTTGGTGGGGAGCGTCCAGTACATCTTGGTGCACTTGTTCCAACACTAACATGCACACAATTCAGACATCATTTCAGACAGCAAGCAAATCAAGAAATGGAAGAGCAAGCATACATTTTTGACCTTTCTCTTGATGATGTCCTCCAGGTTGGGGGCAATGTAGAAGCGCTGCTGCAGTTCAGCAAGTACATCCTTCGCCTTGTCCTCCTTGGAGCCCATGTTGAGCAGATCAATACTGAACCTCCTCTTCAGGATGAGGTCCACCTCCTTCTTCAATTGGGGCTCCATGACAGGAGGTAGATGGGGTTGCTGTTTGTTCGTGGGTTGGCCGCTGACAATGTGGAAGGTTTGTCGCATCATCTCCCACCATGCCATTCATTAGCCACTCCTGGTTCTCCATGAAGAGGCCCATCTGGTGGCTCTGTCGCTCAAGTGTGGCCGCAACCCGAGCAAGGGTCTGGTCGGCGGGGAACCCAGTCCTCGTGAAAAAGGACCAGTGGTCCTTTTGGGTGGCAGGCTTGGCGGTGTACATGGATTGTTCAGATTCACACTTGTTTCATGTACATGAATGTGGAGATATTTCGAAAATAGGGGCAACTTTGAGAAAGAGAGTTTATGTTTTGTTACAGATTGTGGTACACTTCCCTGAGAGTCGCCTGATCAAGACCTGTGGGAGGGTCAAAGTCAAAACCACAAGCAACAACACTGCCATGAGAAACAGTGGCTGAGCTCTCATGGTCATGCCAGTGACCAGCACAAAATTCCCACCAGTGGATGAGCAAGTTGGTGCGATTCACTCTGATGATCTTGCCAATCCAGAACTCCTGAACTGTCTCTTATTCATCAGGCCAAATGGCCACCCACAGACCAGGAGTGAAGTTGAACTTCCTTGCACTGGAACAATCCCTCCTTTTCTGCACATGCACACAGGTCTGAAAACAGACAAGGTCATTGTCAGTTGAGGAGACAAGAGTGTGATGGGGAGTCAAGGAATCAAAGAGGGTGAGGTCTTGTTGAGGGCGTTGCACAGCAGCTTGAGCATGGTGGTCAAATAGCTGGTCCCATTCTTCCAGTTCGGCGGAGGTGAAGAGTGGTTCCTTGCAATGCACATGGAACTGTTCTGCAATGTCATCCTCTACTGGAAGTGATGGGATGGTGTATGGAACACCTGGCAGTGGAAAGGTAAATTTGTTGGGTTAAACAATGGGCATACTCCAACTCGAGTCACTGTGAAAACAGGGGTTGAGGATATGCATACCAGTAGGGATGGAGAGCAGCATCTGGTATGGATTGGACCACTCTCCCTTGGTGTGGAAGGCCTTGTCCCTCATCTCTGCCTGGCCATCCATGTTCTTGTAGAAGTGGAAAACATGAGGGGCAGAGTGACCTGAGAGACCAGTGATGTGGTTGGAGAGCCAGCTCTTCCAGTCCCAGACCTTGGAGAGCACACCCAGGCGAGGTGCAGCACCCTCAGTGGAGTATGCCTGAGCCATGAAAGAATCAAGATCACTGGAGTGGCTGTGATGAGTGAAGGGAACAAGAAGGACAACCATGACAAATCAGAAATCATTGGAGAGGGAGTGTACATTGGGGTGTGGATGCTGGTGTTTCTGAACTTGGTCTGCACAGTTGAGAAGAGTTGGTCAATGTCTTCATGGGTGTGGCCGACAAGGAGGAAGCTGATGTAGATATCCTTGAAGATGTCAAGAGCAACAAGAAGGTTGAGGAAAGCAAAAACAAAGATTTTTTTGTTCTCAGCATAGCAGTTGTCAGCCTGCAGGTAGAGAGTGGAAGGGCAAGGTGAGTCAGGAGCATAGGCAGAAAGACAAGCAACAAGGTGGGTGAACAAGGTGGTGATGATGAGATTGGCATCCTTGGGCCAGGAGGATTGGGCATGACGGTAGAGATACTTGCCATGGCTGTGGTCGATGAGGCCACCTATGGACATGGTGTATTTGTGGTTAAAATGCATCCAACCCTTGGGCAGGGGGTGATGGGAGGGGAGAGGGATGGGGTTGGAGTAGTCAAAGATGAGGCTCATGTAGAAGCTGGGCAGGGTGCAAGCCAGGTTGACCCTCTGCTTGTAGGTGAGCTGCTCTGCATTAGCAAGGTTAATGTGGTCAGCACGATCAGCCTGAAATTTGGCAGCTTCCTGCAGGGACTTGGTCCTCAGGCGTTGCTGCATAAAGGTGATGCATTTGCCAAGGCAAGCAGCATGGGGCAGCTTCACATGAGAAAAATGATCTTTCACATGTTGCAAAAAAGCATGGTAAGTGAGAAGGGGAGTGCCAGGTTGATGAGCAGCTTTGCAGACTTGGTGAACGTCCTTCCATGTAATGGATACAGGGAGATGGATTGTACAATCTGGCAGTAGATCGCCAATGATGTGCACAAAAGAGTGAAGCCACACATTAGTGTTGATCACTTGGGGAGAGGGGCATGAGACACCAGCCAAGCTGTGTGTGACAGCATAGCCCTTGCTCTTGTAAACAGCTGAACAAGCACACCACTTGTTACAGCTGAAGCCGTATGACTTCATGAAACCCACCACACAAACAGGTCGACCAAGAACATGAAAGGAAAACTGCATCATGGGGAGAGGAGCCAATGCACATGATCCCATTGCATGGATGATGAGTTGAGTCCTCTCTGCCTCAGACAGACCTGCATATTGTCCCCAAAGTTCCAAAATGTCAGGTGCAGTCAGTTTGCTCAGGCACTTCTGGGAGCAGCATGGAAAGGAGGGAACAGCATGTATGGTGTCAAGCGCAGTGAGCTTGGCTTGCTTGCATGGCTGCTTCTCAGCAGCAGAGTGGGTTTGGTGAGGTCTTGGTTGATGTGCTGAGCCAGGAATGGCACGCATCAGAAATGGTGCAAGTATTTGTGAGGGGAGAGTGTTGGGAGGAGGTGCACTCATGGTGAAGAGTGGAGTGAAGAATGATGGCGTTTGCAGTTGGCATTTATTCTTGTGGAGAAGCACAAATACAACCAATAAGATGAGGTGACTTGAATCGCCAATGACAGAGCTGGGCAACAAAGCCATTAGAGAAACACAGCTCAACCAATAAGAGTGCTGGCGATTTATGGCAACTCAAGTCAGAGTGGAACTGAACAAAAACATGGCAACTCAAGTCAGAGTGTTAATGATCGAAATTGTTGTGTCAGATGTCAACCAATAAAAATGCTGACGAGTAACACGGCAACTCAAGTTGGCGTAAGAATATTAAAAATAATTGACTGGGAAATGTTAAGGAAAAAGCAAAAGAAATCAATTTGCCTTGCATAAGTTCGGGAGAGATGTGGACAGCTGATTGGCGGTTTTTCTGAGGGACTGTAAGCTACTTTAAGGGTGCAGGTGTCTGCAAAAATACCAGCATAAATTCAAAATGGCTGCATGTTTCATTCTTCACTCTTGCCAGCCAAGCGTAACAACCACCACCCCCTACACCAGTACCCAATGGGCTACCCTCAGGACCAGCAACACCACCATGGCCAACTGTAGAAGCTTGCCCAACTTGAAGTCTGCTGTCAACAAGCCGACCCTGCCTCCCAATTTTGGGACATTCATGCCACAGCAAGTTGGGACCCTGCTTGACAAGCTGGACCAGGAGAGGCTGACTGTCAAGGAGCTCAGTGCCGTTGTCAAGCAGATCGGCGGTGGGTCCCCCAGGAGGACCAAGGCCAAGACCATCAAGCATATCAACGCCAAGCGCTCCAAGCTGAGCACTGAAGAGGGCAAGCAAGCGAAGCGCACGGGCAAGCGTGCCAGATCCCTTGGCGGAGCCACCAACCTGGTGAGCAAGCGCCATCGTACCATGCAGGAGGATGAGGAGGGCAAGGAGGAGGAGGAGGAGGAGAAGGGCGAGGAGAAGGAAGAGGCAAAGGGAGGGGAGGAGCTGGAGGCAGCAGGGGAGAAGGAGAAGGGCAGAGGAGCAGAGGAAGAGGTGGAAGGGTCAGAGGAAATGGATGTTGAGGTGGCAGAAGCAGGGAAGGAACAAGCAGCAGAGGACAACGAAGCAGCGTCTGCAAGCAGGCGCGAAGAGAAGGGCAAGGATAGAGCACAAGAGGAGGAGGAGGAGATTCATCTCCAAGTCCAGAGTGATCTGCAGCGCCGTGTGCAGGAGCTCATCAACCTGCTGGACAAGGAGCTTGGTATGATTACTTCCAAGTATTTGAACTATTTGCGTATATAATTATTTATTCCTGTTTTCCACTCGTTTTAGTTGGTTGTTTATTAAGTTTCACAGCGACTCGAGTTGGAGTGTTTTTTCGGTCAGTCTTATGTTTATTTATTCCTGTTATTAATGCTCGTGTTTAGTAAGTTGTTAAGCTAGTTTCATGGCGACTCGAGTTGGAGTGTTTTTAGGGTGGTCTCAGTCTTCTTCTATAAGTTTTTTGTTCAGTTACACTCTGACTCGAGTTGCTGTGTTTTTGTTCAGTTACACTCTGACTTGAGTTGGAGTGTTTTTTAGGGTTGTCTCAGTCTCCGCATATCAGTTTTTGTTCAGTTACACTCCAACTCGAGTCGCCGTGTTTTTGTTCAGTTACACTCCAACTCGAGTCGCTGTGTTTTTAGGGTTGTCTCAGTCTTTGTCTATAAGTTTTTTGTTCAGTTACACTCCGACTCGAGTCGCTGTGTTTATTGATGTCGTTATTCAGGCCAACAACTGACATCTATTACTTCTACAGACACTCGAATCCGTTCTGTGGTGCCCCATTTCCGCAGCCTACAAGACAATCCCGATCTCTGTGTGCCATCTCTGCGGATGTCGGTCACGATCAATGCCAGCAATCCTGTTGTAGGAGGCATGGACGTTCCAGTGGGTGAGATTTCAAGCTGCTGGTTGGAACCCTTCAGTGGGTCCATCCAACTACGTATGCCTAGAGAGTACGCCGCTCTCCATTCGCCTCCCTCAACCATTTGCGCTTTAGTTCTAATCACATCACCGCCGCCGCCGCCACCCGCTCGATCTTGGCCCACACTCAGATCCGGCGCTTCGGCTGGCGCTCGCGCAAGAACGGGACATCATCTTGACTGCTGATCTTCCACAGTACGTCTGTGTGTGCGGTGGGGTGCGTGCATGCATGTGCGGTGATGCGTCTGCTTTCATTTGCAGTGTTCCCCCTGTGCGCAACGATCAGCCTCTGCTGCTCCCCTCCTTTTGCCAGCTGCCACCAACATCACACACCTTTGGTGTTGCATGGAAGGACAGCAATACAGGGCTTGATGACATGGACGATGACGAGGAGAGCAGTGATGATACCGGTACTGATAGTGACGACGATGACTCGGGTAGTGGCAACTCTGAGGGGGATGAACACGACGAAGCGACCAACTCAACGGGAATGGTACTTTTGCGTCCCCTCCCAATGGGTTATCCTTACCGTCTACAACCCATATGACAGACAATCGCCCGCACCCGCACCAGCCGCCGCCGCCGCCACACACCACATGCACCCGCACCGCCGCCGCCGCACACCACCGCACATGCACACCCACCACCGCGCGCACGCACCCCACCAGCCGCCGCCGCCACACACCACCACATGCACCCGCACCACCCACCCACCACNCCACCCGCACCGCCGCCGCCGCACACCACCGCACACGCACACCCACCACCGCGCGCGCGCGCACGCACCCCACCGCACCTGCACCACCGCACACGCTAAACCATCTTCCTTGTTACAGGGCGCACCCAAGAAATGGCTCGAGTTTGCAGAAGCATGGGCCACCACAAGCCTCTATCGCTGGTCTAAAAGGAACAACATCTCTGATTGCGCAGTGACTGAGCTGCTTGGCCTTGTGTTCGACTTGCGGTGCAAGCTCTGTGACCTCGCCCCAACATTCTACTTGCTACGCAAGGCTGGCCTGGTACACCACGTCTTGTGTGTGTGGTGGTGTGTGTGCGCGGTGCGCGGTGGTGCACGTTGTGTGTGGTGGTGGTGTGTGTGTGTGTGTGTGTGTTGTGTGTTGTGTGTGTTGTGTTGTGTGTGTCACTCACAGCTTCCTTTGTCACCAGGCAAGGTATATCACGCCTTGACTACGAGGTTGTCATCATCCAGGGCCAGGTGGTACCACACATGCCACTGTTGAAGCTTATCAAGCAGAGATACAACACCAAGCCCACCATTGATGACGAAGTCTTCATGTACCAAGGTGGCAAGGGAGTGTACAGTCACCCAGCAACAGGAGAACGCTGGCTGGAGGTGCAATGGTGCGCCACCACACTGTGTACTGTAAGTGGTTAATTACATAGACTCCAGTTTTTCCCTCTAACCTCTCACTCTCTTCTTGTTGTAAGCTTGGCTGAAGCACGTGCAGGAGGAGTGCCCATGCAGTCGGAGAACAGAGATGTCAACTGGCTCCTCCTCATGCCCATGTTCTTCATCGATGCTTACAAGTCAGCTTCTTCGCGCGTCAAGAACTCAATTGCAATCTACATGCGCCTCTCGAATGCCTCTGCCCTCGAACTTGGGCAGGCAAGCAGCTGGAAGCTGGTCTGCATTGTGCCCCAGGGTGACACCGGCCTTCTTTCTTGACGTCCTGTGTGAGGTTGTGGTGAAGCCCATGCAGAAACTCGAGCAGGGCGTGCCCATCTACTTCCGGGCATGTGATGGCAAGATCAAGTGCTTCGGCTCAGTCTTTGCCTTCATCGGGGACCACCCAGGGCTTGCTGAGATTGAGCGTATTGTCCCCCCTCTGCCCAGTCACATTCCTAGTTTGTTTGACATCGTGGTGAGCCTCACCTCTACTTTTGTGGTAAATGGACATAAACAGAGCTCATTGCCAGTGGCCTCCACTGCTGTCGGCTGTGCGACAACCATTGGGACCACTTCAAGAGGGCTTGGTTTCCTGTGGGCGAGGAGCCTTGGCCATGGGATCCCACCACAGCATACCAGGCGCACAAGCAGGCCATCCAAGACCTCAGGGTGGATGGGAAGATCACGGCAGCAAAGGAAACGCTCAAGGAGAATGGGTGGGGCAAGCACCTCAGCCCTGTGTGGGAGCTAGAATGGGTGCGCATCAACTTCTACAAGTGTTTTGGCATCTGCTCACTTCATCTTCTCTTACTTGGGATTGGCAAGGTCCTCACTCCCTCTTGTGTGTGTGTGTGTGTGTGTGCATGCATGCGTGCATGTGTGTGTGTGTGTGATGTGTGCAATTGTGCAAGCTCACCACTCAGCTTTTCCTTTCACTTGTGTACAGCGCCACCTCCGCTACATGGCTGTGCGGATGGGCCCTGAGAATGCACAAAAGTTCAACGAGCGCATTGCGGCGTACCCCAGATTCCCAGGAGTGGAGTTCCTCAGCAAGGGTGTGATCCGCATCAAGTATGAGCAAAAGGTGTGTTGTGTGTGTCCATGTTGTGTGCATGCTGTGGCGTGTGTTGTGTTGTGGTGTGCATCATCACGTGTTGTGTGTCCTCACCACCAAACTCATGTCCCTTGCCTACAGAGTGGTCGCCAGATGGCTGTGCACTCGTTGACAGGAGGGCTCATGGAGAGCTTCTTCCAAGTTGGCGAGGTTGCTCTCGAGGGGCTGGTCTCACATGGTGAGTTCCTGTGCTTCTCCCACCTCGTCAACATTGTACATCAGGCACTCTACACCGAGGTCTGGACGGAAAAGGAGCTCAAGGAGCTGGAGCTTGATATCGCTGAGTACAAGGAGGAGTTCGTCAGCCTCTATGGAGCGGTCACCGAGAAAGTGCGTGGCGGAGGTATGTTGCCACGTTCTCTTTTTAGCATCCCCTTGTGTGTGTGTGTGTGTGTGTGTGTGTGCTGTACTCACTGTGTGGTAATCCCACGGCCTCACAACAGAGAAACCGCTCAGTATGCGCTTTGTCAACTTTGAGATGCTCAGGCACCTCCCCAAGATGATACGTTGTCTTGGCAGCCTCATCTACCAGTCGTCTCTCCTCGGGGAGGCAATGCACCGGCGGAGCAAGAACGTGGGCCGGCGCACAAACAAAAAGTTCATGGAACGTGACGTACTGGTGAAGGTACAACCCTCACACATCCATTTTGACTTTGTGCCCTCACACTACCTACCTTATCACACCCATACCACAGATGCACGAGAGGGAAGCCATCGATCAGGAGGACAAAGACAACGAGGCTGAAGTCACAGCGACCACCACAGCAGTGAGTGTGGAGCCCTACGCACCTGCTGGCAAGTTGACCAAGCTGCAACTCACTGGCCACCAGCGCGGCATGGTGATGAGAGCCCTGGAGCAAGAGGGTCTCACTCCAGCGAGTGAGGACATTGACGGGTGGCATGAGTACGCGGCCATCCATTACTACAACAGCTGTCTCAAGGTAAACCACTACGGTCTCTTTCGTGTCCCCTCTCAGGTACACTTCTATCTCTCTCCTCCTGCCAGCAGTGTCCAACTGAGACCGTGTGTATCATGTGTGTGGGGGTGCGTGCGTGGTGGTGCGTGGTGTGTGGTGAGTGTGTGGTGATGTGTGTGCATGTGTGTGGTGCATGGTGTGGTGGTGCTTGTTCATGTGTGGTGGTGTGTGTGTGTACATTTGTGGTGGTGGTGCTTGTATGTGTGCGGTGGTGCGTGTGTGTGTGGTGGTGTGTGTCATCTTCAGTTCCCTGCTGACCTGCTCCCACCTGTGTTCTGGATGCCAGATCACGTTCTGGTGGCCTTCAGCAAACGTCCAGCAGACTGTGATCAGCACTACCTTGTGGGTAAGGTCATCCGTTTCCTCACCATCCCACTGGTGATGGGCGGGACCAGCCTGTGGGTGCAGGTCAAGGCACGCCAGCCGGTGGTAGAGACAAACGGCTCCTTCATGACCATCGGCCCAAGCCTTGTGCTCTCAGGACAGGCTCGCCACTGGATTCCCCTCTCCATCCCCGGTGCTGCACTGCAGCGGTGGAGCATCGCCCATTGAGTGTCTGTGGCTAGGCGTGTGATCAACAAGAGACACTACGTCCTCAATGTGCGCACTCTGTGGTGGATTTGTGACGAATGGATTGAAGGCCAGGTTGGCCAACGGTCAAAGGGCTGAGGCGAGAGCTCAACTACTCGGTGCGCACCCACACCCACACCCGCACCAGCCACCGCCACCACCACCACCACCACCGCCACCACCCGCACTCGCACTCGCACCCGCACCACCGCCACCGCCACCGCCCGCGCCACCGCCACCCGCGCCACCGCCACCCGCGCCACCGCCACTGCCACCACCACCCGCGCCACCCGCACCACCGCCGCTGCACACCACTGCACACGCACCTCCCCTACTCCTTGTCCGTGGTTGTGCGAAGAAACCTCTCTCACACTCTCTTTGTACAGAGTTGATGATATCTTCATGTACAAGACGGAGCAGGCCTGCTATGATGGTGAGGATGAGGACGCTGAAGAAGGTGAGGGAGAGGTGGAAGGCCAAGGTGATGACAATGACTATGTCCACAGGGCTAGTGAGGAGGAGGATGATGGTGATGGCGATGGCAATGAAGAGGATGAGGATGAGGAGGATGCAGAGGATGAAGAGGATGAAGAGGATGAAGACGATGACGACGATGACGACGATGAAGACGAAGAAGAGGACGATGAGGACGTGATGGAGGAGGAAGACTGATTGGGCAAGCGAGCCTCTTGCTCTTGTTCACCCCACCCTTGCAGAAGCACCAACATGGACCTTTCCAGTGCATCCTTGGCGCTGGGAGTGCACCTCAGCTCCCCCTGCACTTTTGACACCCCTGATGCAAACTTTGTGCGCTTGGGGGTGGGGGGCCTGCATTCCGTGCGCCCAACCCACAAATTGGGTGCGGTGTGCACCAAGAGTGCACCCAAAATGCACGGAATACAGGGGGTTATTTTTCCCAGTGTATAGCAGGGTGTAGTGAAATGTTGTTCTTGAGTTGCTAAAAGTGGTGGACTGTATTCTGCGACATACCAGTGGACAACCGCCACGCTTTTTGAGGCCCGCGGTTTGGCGGAGGCCGCCTCCCTCGGAGACCTGGCCTTCTTCGCTGGCGGGTTCTACTCGGGGTATTCTGTGTCGAACTGGGTGGACATCTACAATGCGTCGGCCAACACGCTGGGCCAACGCCTCCCTCTCGCAAGCCCGTTGCGCGGTTGGGGCCACCTCAATCCCCGGCCGCAACTTGGTCTTATTCGCCGGTGGCGTATTGGGTGGTGGCGCCTCATTCTCTGACAGGTCGAACTGGGTGGACCTCTTCAACACGGCGACCAACACGTGGACCACCGCCACACTCTCGCAGGGGCGCGGCTACTTGGCGGCCACCGCTGTGGGCGACCTGGCCATCTTCGCCGGCGGGATGTTAACCAGTAATGTGTCCAACGTGGTGGACATCTACAACGCTGAGACCAGTGGACAAACGCCACGATCTCCGTGGCACGCTCCAACCTGGCGGCCACCACTCTGGGCGACCTAGCCTTCTTCGCCGGTGGACAAGATTTTGTTGGATACTTAAATGCTGTGGACGTCTGCAATGCATCGGAGCAGACCTGGTCAACGGCCGGGCCTCTGTCTCAAGCGCGCAGCGCTCTGGTGGCCACCTCCGTCGGCGAGCGCGCCCTCTTTGCAGGCGGAAACTTAGCATCGGCCGCGGTGGATATCTTCGAACCGCCCTCGAGCACGTCTTCACCCACGCCATCGCCCTCGAGCACCAACTCACCTACGAGATCTCCCACTCCCACGTCATCGCCTTAGAGGCCTCCCACGCCCTCGCGTTCGCCTACGAGGTCTCCCATCATCGCCCCTGCGCACGTCTTCACCCACGACATCGCCCTCCTCGTCGCCCTCGTCGCCCTCGCCCTCGCCTGTGAACTGGTCCTGCCCCACAGGCTGGCTTAAGGCCGACGCCATTGGAGCTAACGCCGCGCGCTGCTACCGGCGCTTCAACCTCTACAGCGGCGGCAACTACGGCGGACAGCAGGACCAATACCGTTCGGGCAACTACTCGGACAGCTGCACGTCGAATGGCTCCCGCCTGGCCACCTTCAGTTCCTATTCCGAGTTCGCCACGATCGGCCTGGCCTGCAGTGACACGAGCGACATGGCCACGTATTACCAGCCCGGCTGCTGGCTGGACGGCATCACCGCCTCGCCGACCACCAGCAGGGAGGCCTGGGACTGGGCCATGCCCAACATCCCTGAAACCAACCAGTACCTGGTTGGGACGGACAGGAACGAATTTTGGGGCACAAATGAGCCCACGGGCTATTGGTGGGCCAACAATGCCCTCCCCGAGACGTGCAGGCAGATGTTGATCAAGGGCTAACTCAACGACTATCCGTGCGAGGGTAAACTGGCGGTGGCCACTTACAACAAAACAACAATAAAAGTGATACTGTTTCTCTCAACTTGACCCATTTTCTGCCAAGGTGCATCACCTTTGAATGGTATGTAATGTACTAAACAAAACTGCTGTGTTAGCTCATCAGTGCCTACTTTTATGTGTATTGCTTGCCCACACCTATCTGCCTGCACCAACCAACCAGCACTGATACAGACCTGGAGTAACAACAACCAAAACCAAAACCAAAACAAAAATAGATCATAGGTCTGTTGTGAAGGCAACAATCAAGCTCCCTTCACTCGCGCATTCACATACAGCTCAATGGCGGGAGAAGTCGCGCTGCTCGTAGTCGTCCTCGTCAAAGTAGGAGGTCAGCACCACGTGGCCGCGCCGAACCTGCACGTCCCAAAGCAGCGCACCACGGCGTTGTGGCCGTGCAGCCGGTATCCCCGACTGCTCGATTCGGAGAACGTCCACATTGCCCCTGGTAATCGGAGGTCGTAACGTTCATTCAGGTAAAGGTGAGAGCGTGAGCGTGCGCGATGCGTGTACCCGTAGGTGCCCGTGAGCATGAAGAGACCATCGCTCACGGCGTCGATGACGTAGTCAATGGGCACCACGCCGGCCAAAGCCTGGCGAGCATCAAGCTTGGCGATCTCTTCGTTCTGCGCGCGCACACACACAGGCACTGTGGAGTAGGTACTCTGCTGGGTGTGTGGAGAAGAACGCACACCAGAAGTGAGGGCGTCGTCTTCGTTGGCTTGCGTCGTGTCAAACGTGCAGACCAGGCCATCGGTCGAGCCGGAGAATAACCGATTCTGCGCCACGGGGCGCCTTCATGCCGCCACCTCAATGGCAGTCATGGCCTACGTGGTCGACATGTCGAATGGCGTCACGCTGGCCAAGGTGGACGTCACGGCGGGCATGCCCACGGCGGCCAACGACTCCTTCACCAAAGTGACTGCTGCTACGAGATTGTTGTTGGCCCTGGTCTTGGCCAATTCCTATTGGGGCGGAAGAGGGCTATCTCTGCGTGCGCGACAAGCCCGCGTGCCGGGTGAGCAATGTCGAAGCTTTCCAGGGGCTCCTCGTTGGCTGTTCGGGGTTCCCCCATCAGCCAACGCGGGTGTTCAGCTCAACTGAAAGAGCGAAGGAGAGGTGTACCGTAAAACACGTGGGCGAGTGCTTGCGTGCGGAGGTCGCAGCAGCGCGCGCTGCCGTCGAGCGAGGAGGACCAGAGGATGGAGGGGCAGCTGCTTTGCGAAAGAGAGATGTGGATGACGGTATGTATCGTCAGTATCGTTGTGTCCGGTGATTCTGCCGCCAAAGTCGAGGGTCTGCCGCGAGAAGAGGCAGATGCCGTTGGTTGACTGGTTGAGTCGGCCGATGCCAGGAGCGCCACCTGCGATGCCGCGTCTGTGGCCAATTGGTTCGAATTGCTGAAATGGGTGAGGTAGGTGGTCGGATCGGCCTCCTCGAGATGCTGCGCCCAACTGGCGTTGCGACTGGCGCTGCTGCGCCTCTTACGGCGTCGGCACCGTCACCGCCTTGGGTACCAACCACCTTTTTCTTTGCCCGACCGCACTCCAGCAGTTCATTCACACCCACTCGTGGCACACACCATTAACAATTAAGCCTTTGATTTCAATTTCGATCCTATTAGGATCGGTCTAGCAGCCGTATTCATGTGTCGTCTACAAGGTACAAACATCATAACCCAATTAAGCACTTAGATTTCAATTTCTATTCTACGTTTTGATTCTTACCATATCAAGTGAGTTTGAATGTGACAGTGATGGCGTAGGCATGGTTGAACATGACGGCAACTGCGTAGGCATGATCAAACGTGGCAGAGATCATGTTGGCATCATCAATTGTGATGGAGATCGAGTAGGCGAAATCAAGGGTGTGTTCAGACGCGATGGCAACTGCGACGGCAAGAGAGAAGGCGAGGAGGATGGGAGATCGCCAGTACATGGCCTCATCACGGCTTCTTGTGTACAAGCTAGTGATCCGTCAGTATTGCACCACCAACAAACCGCCCTCTGCCCGGTTGGGCACTGGTTTGCAACACCTCCAATACCAGTCCTGCCCCAGTGTTTCTTGCCAGACCAGTATGGCCCTGGGCTGGATTGGAGACTGGTCTGGCCACTGCTTGGTCCAATGAGCATATTGTTCTTCGCCATAGTACAGAGCCACCGGGGTAAGGTCGAATTTCGGTGGGTTCTGGTCTTTACTGGCCCAGAGCTGATAGTAAGTCTGGCCGTCGGCCGTTCCTAATTGAATCTCTACCCTTTCTTCCCCTCCATCGATTGTAATGATGTTGAGCTTGATCGGCCACACTGGGTCACCTCCACTACACGCAAACGCACAGCTAATACTATTGTGTCAATGGCCCAGGCCCGACTAGCGCAGAGGCATTCCAAAAGGGGAGGTCACAACGTACTACACAGGAGCAAAGCCAAGGTCATCGATCGGCCCTCCCCAAATGTCGCGAGTTTTTAATCCAAGAAATTCTTTTGTAGCTGACGTCATCTACTCATTTCCTCTTTGGCTCATTTGTTTTCTCTTTCTTCTCTTCTGAAAGTTACGTAGCTGGGGCTGGGCAAGGCAGCCTGTCGCCCCCTTACGGCCTTCTGTTTCCGCAACAACCAAAACAAAACAAAAATAGATCAATATGTGCATGTGTTCACCATGCCTCACCTGAGCATAGGTCACAACAATCAAGCTTCCTCTTTTTTCTTTTTTCTTTGAAGGATGATTTGGGCAAGGGAAAAGGGCCACTGGCCTCTTGCATTCACATACAGCTCAATGGCGGGAGAAGTCGCGCTGCTCATAGTCGTCCTCGTCAAAGTAGGAGGTCAGCACCACGTGGCCGTTGAACTTGCGCCCGGCCAAGTTCGACTGCGCCCGCGCCGCGTCCTCCCCGTCGGCAAACTCCACAAACACCTGTGTTCCCACCACCGTGCCAATAAATAAGAAAATGGAAATGGAAATGGAAATGGAAAAATAACGGGTGAACAAGGAGCACGCACGCGGCCGAGGCCGTCTACGGGGGGCATGGCGGGGTCGAGCTTGCCGTCGTCGGTGAGGGCCGGGCGGGGAATGGTGACCGACATCACGTTGCCGTACTTCTCGCACTCCTGCCGCACGTCCTCGACGATGTCCGCGTGGTCCTCGTCCGACACCAGCTCCTCCGGCCGCACCAGGTTGAGCAACTGCAACACCCGCGTCTCCGCTTGCGCTGCAATACGGC
>CDFB01064112.1:0-14345 GCA_000826425.1 Acanthamoeba lugdunensis | reverse complement strand
GGGGGGGGGGGAAAAAGAATGAACGAGCAAATGAGCACCAGGACGGGAAGGTAAGCTCGATGGAACCGGGGTGGGGTGGTGGGGGGCGTGCCTTGATGGTCTTGTCGTTACTCGCTGAGACCAGTGTCCTGTCGCCCACGGCACGGACGCAGGTGACAAAGTCAGTGTGGCCCTCCAGCGTGCCGACGCACTCGCCCGTGTAGAGATTCCACAGCTTGATGGTCTTGTCGAAGGAGGCCGAGGCGATGATCGGGCTCGGGGCAGAGGAAGAGGACGACGACGATGAAGAAGAAGAAGAGAAGGAGGAGGACGCAGAACGAATGATCGCCAGCGAAGAGATGGACCCGGTGTGGCCTTCGAGGGAGTTGAGCAGCTCTCCGGTCCTAACGTCCCAAACCTAACGGCGGGATCGCATCCGTGAGCAAACGGAAGAAGATGAAGAGGTGGAGGAAGGAGGGGGCGCGGCAGTACCTTGACCGTTCGGTCAGCAGAGCCGGAGACCAGCAGGTGGCCAGCGAGCTTGACGGCGTACACGGTGCCCTTGTGGCCCTTGAAGGCCAGAAGAGACTCGCCGGTGGAAAACTTCCAGGTGAGGATCACCTTGTCCGCCGAGCCCGAGGCCAGCATGTCTCCTTGAGCGTCCTGCGTGAGAGGGAGGGCGAGGGGACACAAGCACCAGCGAGCGTTCAGCCGAGAGATGAGAGACCGATGGCGTCAACGAGTGAACAACTACCGTACCAGAGCGTACACGCCGGCCGCATGTCCTCGCAGACGACGAAGGCATCGTCCCCCTTTGACGCTCCACACGAGGATGGTCTTGTCCTACACGCCGCGTAGAACAAACGAGAATGGTCAGCCTGGCTGGCGTTGCCCAGAGGCCTTCTGCCAGAGACGAGGGAGCGGGCACCTGTGAGCCAGAGGCGACTTCGTCTCCCTTCTCGTTGAGCTTGAGCGCGAAGACCTGGCCGGCGTGGTTGACCTCCCCCTTGAATGCTCGCACCGTGTAGCCCGATGTTCGCCAATTGAGGATTCGGATTTGAAGCCGCTGCACGCGCGAAACGCAAAGGCGTGTTGGCCATTTTGAACAAGACCGAGATGAGAAGGTGGAGATCGAACCTGCTGGGCGAGCTGGCGTTCCAATTCCACGATTTGACGCGCCTGGAAAGTGAGGAGCCGCTGCATGTCCTCCATTTGAGGCGATTCCGTGTCGCGCACACGAGCTACGTACGGAGACGCGGACGACATCCTAGAGCTCTGTGGTGTGTAGGATCCCGAAGATGATGGAGACGGCGATTTGGCTTCTACCACTTCCTGATTTTCAGATTCGAAAGAGGCACTACACGAAATCATGCGTTAATCGCAGGCCCCACACCGGCGCCAAGGCTAAGGCGAAATTCCAGAAGAACGAAGAGGCGCGTACGATTTGGCCAAATCCAGCGGCGTGGCCGGGCTGTCGGTGAAGTCCTCTACCAATCGCTCATCATCGTTGGCCTCGGCAAGCTCGGCTGGGACCTCCTCTGTTCTCTCCATTTCGCTGATCAAAGAGACAAGGCGCAACGCCAGCGATCTGCCGAAAGGAATTTTCAAGCTACATTTTCATTTTTTCATTTTTTGAAACAAATCATTATTTCAATTATCGGGGGGACATGTTCATTGGCTCGTGCCCGTTCGAGCAGGAGTTGAGAGCTACATGGGCTATGCTACAACGATAATGGGACAAGTGTCATAGTTTGCAGCTTCAGGAGAAGGTGTAGGTGAGCTTGGTGTTCCTGGTGGCTGCCTCCTTCAGGGCAAACACTCCCTCGTCAGTGAGGGCATTGCCGGCCAGCTTCACGTGCGTCAGTCCTGCATGAAGGGAAGAGACGAATGATGTTGTGACCATGAGCAAAGTACATTTTGAGGCGAGCGACGATAGAAAACGAACCGTTGTTGAGCCTGAAGATCTCCGCCAGCGCCATCGCACCCTCAAGGTCGATCCTGTTCTCGCACAGGTCCAGCTTCTTGAGCACAAGGTTGCGCTTCAGGCCGTCGGCCAAGGACTGCGAAACGAAAGACAGCACCAGGCGTGAGCGCAATCATTCAGCTTGGACTTGTGACTGGGGACCCACCTGAACGCCCTGGGACGTGAGGCCGTTCTTCTTGATGATGAGCTCCTCGAGGGTCGCATTTTTCCGCAGCAAGGCGGCGATGCTGACGCCGCCCGTTTTCCGTAGGTTGCAGGAGGCGATGTTGAGGAAGGTGAGCGCGTGGTTGTTCTCCAGGGACTCGCACAGGTACATCCCGCCCTCGGCCGTGATTCGGTTGCCCTCCAGCCCGAGGCCGCAGAGCACGCGATTGGCCTTAAGCATCTCGGCCAGTGAGCGGGCACCCACTTGGGTTATGTGGTTCCACCCCAGGTCGAGGTGCGTCAGGTTCTGCAACAGCCACGATCAATCAAGGTTAACACTGTGAGGCCTCTGTGATGGCGCGAACGTGAGCCTATATGTACCTTGTTGTTGGCTAGAACGGCAGCAATGTCCTTGGCGCCGGCGTCGCTTATCCGGTTGAGCTGCAGGTTGAGCGTGCTCACAGTCGCTATCGTACGGTGTTAGCCAGCAAGCATTCATTGGGTCTCCGATAATCACCCAAGAAGGGCGGCAATAGTACCATTGGTCCGAAGAGCTTCAGCCAAGGCGGCAACACCCTCGTTGTCGAGGTTGTTGCCGCTGGCGTAGACGTTCTTGAGGTGTTGGTTGGCGGTCAGCAGGCTCGCAAGCTCCTTTCCACCTTCTACACCGAGCCGGTTGCCGGACACGTCGAGAGTCGTAACCGTGAGGTTGCCCTCCAGCGCCGCGCTCAACTCCCTCATGCCCGCCGGGCCAATGAAGTTACCCTGCAGACGGTGTCAGGTGGGCGTTGCACCACGACACCAAGTTGAGTCTTGGCTCATACCTTGAGGCTCAGGGTGTGGAGGTGGCCGCTGGCGAATATTCCCTTGGCCAGGGAAGCAGCGCCTGCAGGTCCGATGCCATTGCTCCACAGGTCCAGCGATCTGATGGGCACTCTCCGCTCCAGGGCTCTGCCGAAGGTCACGCCGCCCTCGACTCCCAGTCCCATCCCCGCCAACACCACGTCCGTGACCCCACAGCCGCCTGATTTCCGACACCCAATGTTTAAAACATGGGGGGATTTCATGGAAAGTAACGTTACCTTGTAACGTGTCGACGAATGCGGAGAGGCTTGTAGCGTCCATGGTGTTGCGCGTCAAGTTGAGCCAGGTGAGTGACTTGTTGCCTCGCAGCGATCTCGCCAGCTCCACCACCCCCCGTGAGCCGATGTTGTTGTCCTGAAGGTTGAGGCGCTGCAGCACCGTGTTCTTCTTCAGCGCCTCAGCTGAGAAAGTACAACAGTGAGCTTAGGAATGCACACAATGACGGCCCCTCAACTGAAGCGAAGATTGACTGGGCTTGTGAGGCTGTACCAATCTCCTTGATTCCGTGGCTGGTGATGGCGTTGCGAGATAGGTTGAGCTGAGTCAGCGCCGGGTGCTGGGCCAGCCCGGCCGCCAACGGCGCCACGCCCTTCGGCCCCAGCTCGGCGAAGGACAGGTTGAGCGACGTGAGAGACTTGTTCTCGCGCAGGGCTTCGCCGAGCGCATCGGCCGCCTGTGGATTGTTCATCGAGAGTGAGAAAAAAAATTGGTTACGGTGAGGTGATACGACATCATGAGCGTACGCTCTCGTCGATGGCGTTGGCAGCGAGGCTCAGCGTGCGTAGCGTGGACGAAGACGCCAGATAGGTGGCTATGGACACGCAACACTCGAACGTGAGCGAGCTGTTCTTGCACTTGAGCGTCGAGAGCGTCTTGTGCACGGCAAAGGATTCACACAGCGCGCTGACCGAAGGGTTCGGTATCCTGCGAGAAAATCATCGTCAGCACCCAAAGGAAACAATAAATAGAGAAAAAATAGAAGTACTTGACGTGGCTCAGGTCCATGGTAACGATGGTGGTGTTCACTCGCATTGCGTCGGCCACGGCCTTGAACTGTTTGGACTTGGCCTGAGTCCCTCGGAAGCTCACCGAGCGGATGGTATTGTGCTTGATCCCCTTGACCACCTTCTCCAAGTCTCGATCCGCCTGCCTCTCGGCCGCGTCTTCGTCGCTCTGTGTGCCGATGGGCAGCCACCATGACAATGAGCTCAACTGGAGGTCATGATGAGGGGAAATCCGTACGAGCAATGGGGACCGAAAGGGTATGGGGTCGTGCAGTCCGCTCTTGGACATTGCGCTCGACGAGTTGAGGGTGGAGGAAGTGGTCTTGCTGGACAAGGTGGCTTGGAGGAGGGAGTTGCCAGTGGTGGAGGGCGTGGAGGAGGCCTTGGCCACCTGTTGCATGATCTCGCGAAGCACGCGCTCCGTGCTATCGGCCTTCTCGGAGAGCAGCAGCACTTTCTCGTTGGACAATCGGTACTTCTCCTCCAACACGTCCCTCCCGTCCTTGTTGGCCTCCAGCAACTGATTCTCCGTGGTTTGGAGGTGTCGCTGTTGTTGGCCAAATGAGAGAGTTAGTCCAGGCAAGTGGCAGACCCACACCAGGATCAAGCAGCAGCCACCAAAGCAAAGGGTGTCCATACCAGATTGTCCTCGAATCGTGCTTGGCCTTCTTCCACCGCGTCTCGTATCCGTGCGTTTAGCTTCTGCAACGCGTAGCTGTAGTTGTCGCCATCCACCACGCGCTCCCTGAGCGTGGCAACCTCCCTTTCCAGCTCGGCCACTCGAGCTTCTTGGTTCTTGTTCGCTTGCCACTCGTTCACCGACGCTCGCATGTCCAGCATCTACCACACCCGCACCATGTTCAATAAAACACTAATAGACAGATATAGCAAGAAAGAACCAATATACCTCGTTGTGTTTTTTCCTCATGGATTCCAGGTAGGTGTCCTCCAGCTGGCGAAAGGCGGTCTTGAGCTGAAAGAGCACAAGAGAGTGAGTAGAACTTGAACTTGCCACGGAGCACCGTACAGGAGAGTTGGTGGAGTACAGTTTCTATGTCTCGGTAGACCATCTTGGTGAAGAGGGAGGTTTGATTGCCCAGGTTGTTTTCGTCCGAATCATCGGTGTAGCGGTAGTCGCCCCCCGTCCCGCCGCTCGATCCATAACCGCTTCCATAGGAGGGGGGCGAAGGCGAGGCGGTGGGGGAGTAGACGAGGCTCGAGGCAGAAGTGGAGAGGCCCGAAGCACCGGCCAGCGTGAAAGTGTCCTTCCTATCCGAGGAACTGGTCTTCTTTTTCACCGAGTAGCTGGAGCCACCCTTTTTTCGTTCGTTGTTGGTGCTCGACATCGTGTACCGAACATGCGACTTGCGAGGTGGCAATCTCTTGCGCCCTCGAAAAAGAGCCTGTTGATGTTGTTGGGCGGAGAGGCGGGGGTGGAATGCTGAATATGTGCCGACCAACGCGCAGGCAAAAGTCGCGAAAAAGCTGACGTCAGTGATTGGCATCTTATCGATTCCACGCTACTCGCAACATGGCCGACGATCTCGATGTAGAGGCCCTTCTTGAGGCTTCTCTGAAGTCCACACAGACACAAAAGGTACCTTTCAACATCTCTGGAGCTGATGACTCGACAAAAATTCTTGTGAACGCGTATTCTAACCGCGCTCAATTTCTCGCAGGATGCGCCGCAGCAAGAGGCATCTTCCAGCTCAGAGGTAAGCAAGAATGGCTCTGCACATGACAAAGTGAGTAGAAGTGAGAAGGAGTCCAAATCCGACTCCAAGGACGACAAACACCGGAAGAGAAGGTAATTAATCGATCCCCTAACCATGCGCACCTGTTTACCCATCTCGACGTGTAATCATGGCTTATGCCCAGCGCTCGCTTGTATTTACACTCATCTCTCGCTCTAGGAACGCCGGTTAAATTTCTATAGGTTTTGCGAATTTGGGCTGCGCCCCGTTTGGCTCACTGACCAACGAGGACACCAAAAAGCGCCCCCAACAACAATCTAATCTAATTTCACCTCTTTTTCTTTCTACGCAGGTCTAAATCGCGTAGCAGGTCCCGCGACCGTCATAGGCACAAGCGCAGGTTTGCACTCCCCTCCCTCTCAACGCTCCCCTGCGAACACCTCTCCCCTGAATAGTATCGCTAACCCTCTACGCGCATGTGCAGGAGGCATTCACGTTCCCGGTCGCGCGATCGCCGTTCGCGTCGTTCGCGCTCTCGCTCTCGCTCACCCCGGGGAAGAGACAGGAGGGACCGTGACAGGGGCAGAGACCGGGACAGCGACCGTGATCGCGACAGGGACCGAGACCGAGACCGAGACCGCGATCGCAGGCGAGACAGGGATCATCGTCGCGGCGCAGGTAAAGATGACGAGATACTCACTCCCGAAGAGCAGGAACGGAGGAGGAAGCAAAAGGAGGCCGAGGAGGCCGATCGGGACGAGCGCACCGTGTTCGCGTCCAATCTTCCCATCCGCGCGACTGAGTCGGAGCTTTTCGAATTCTTCGGCAAGGCTGGCAAGGTGCATGATGTACGTCGTAGCTTCCCCCTGCCCCGCTCGAGCTCTTCTCTGTCTTTCATTCTTTTACGGCCGTGTTTGATGTTTGATGTGTTGTTACTCTTGGGTGTTGCCTGCGCTAACCACGTCATAACGCTTCGCGTACTCTCTTCGGCGCGGGTCGCAGATCCGTTTGATTACGGATCGCAACTCGCGAAAGTCGAAGGGCTTTGGCTACATCGAGTACCTCGACAAATCCTCTGTTCCCCTTGCGCTGCATCAACTTAACGGCACCCAATGCAAGGGACAGACGGTGCTGGTGCAGATCACCCAAGCCGAAAAGAATCGCGCCGCTGCAGCGGCTGCTGCGGCGGCGGCCAACGCTCCACCGTCCCTCTCTGGTACTTCCCCCCCCCCAATCACCCTGCGCCTGTCTTACGTTCCAGCCGTCGTTTTCGTTTTCTGATCGTTTTCGCTCTTCTTTCGCCCCATCCAGCCCCCACGCGTCTTTACGTGGGCAATCTGCACACCGACCTCGCGGAGGACGACCTGAGGACGGTCTTCGAGCCGTTCGGCGACATCCAGCAGATCAACCTTCACATCGACCCCGAAACGGGCCGCTCGAAGGGCTTTGCCTTCGTACAGTACAAGTCGCCCGAGGATGCCAAGAAGGCGCTGCAGCACTGCAATGGAATGGAGCTTGCGGGGCGGCAGCTGAAGGTGGGCATCGTCTCCGATCCAGGCACCCTCACCGCGGGCGGACCCGGTGCCGGCCTCGGCGGTCCGATCGGCTTCGGAGGCGGTGGAGCTTTTGGTGGCGGCGGCGGCGGCGGCTTCGGGGGCTTCGGCGGCGGTGGCGGCCTCAACGAGCTGGACGACGAAGGCGGCGGTCTGGGCCTCAACGCCCAATCGCGCGCCATGCTGATGGCCCGGCTCGCAGGCCAGACGAGCGGAGCCGGCTTTCCCTCGCTCCCCGGCGCGCCAATGGGCTTCCACGGCATGACCCCGGCCGGCCTGGGTCTCCTGCCCGGCGTCCTGCCGGGTTTGGGCATGCACGGCCTGCCCTCTGCGCTCGGCGGGTTGGGCGCGCCCTCTCCGCTCCTGCCCACGGCCGGCGCCATGCCCATGCCCACTCCGATCATCCCGCCGACCGTCGCTCCTCGGCCCGTCGTGCCCTCGGCCTTCATGCTCCTCAAGAACATGTTTGATCCCGCACAGTACGTCATCTCTCTTTCCAACACACCACACACACACACACACACACGACACACGCACACACGACACACGGCATGCCAGAGAGGCTGACTCGCTTTCATGTGCACAGGGAAACGGAGCCCAACTTTCACCTGGACATCCAGGAGGACGTGACGGAGGAGTGCAGCAAGTACGGCAAGGTGCTGCAGTGCCACGTCGTCCGGGATTCCCCCTCGGGTCTGGTCTACCTCAGGTTCGAGTCTTCCGATGGAGGTACCGTATTCCCCCCACCCCCCAAACCCCACATCGTCGCGTTCTTACGTTGACTTTCCAATTCTCTTTTCCATCGCGATCTGCCTGCCTGCGCAACAGCGGCCAAGGCGATCCAAGCGCTGAACGGTCGTTGGTTCGCGGGCAAGGTCATTTCGGCCGAGTTCATCGACGAGAACACCTTCGCCGCCGGCTGCAAGCTGTGAGTGCCCCCCGACGTCGAATCCCCCACCCACCAGTGCAACAATCTCTCCAATAAAAACG
The DNA here is from genome assembly GCA_000826425.1 of Acanthamoeba lugdunensis. Taxonomy (NCBI): domain Eukaryota; phylum Discosea; order Longamoebia; family Acanthamoebidae; genus Acanthamoeba; species Acanthamoeba lugdunensis. The sequence continues at coordinate 6,133 of CDFB01064112.1, read as the reverse complement.
TGCTTGTGGATTGGTGCGCACCATTTCTTTCGGGCCATGTTTGGGGCAAGGTCGAATAAAAGAATATAACAGTCAACACAACACCACATCACACTACTGCTGCTGCCGGCCACCACCAGCATGCACCGGAGCCTCCTCCTTGTCGTACTCGTCGTCGTCGTCACGATGACCTTCGCCGGGGCGACGTTCGCTCCGGCGGCCGAGGTGGTCTCCGGCCGGGCTGCGCCATTGAAGCTGGCCTGGTCCAAGCCTCTGGGCGTCGGCGTGGCGGTGGCCCCACCCTCGATCGGCGCCGACGCCGATCTGGTGCTGGTGCCGACCATGAACGTGACCGGGGAGGACATGGCTCGCGAGTTCTATCTGGAGGCCCACTCCCTGACCTCCGGCGCGGTCGAGTGGAGGCGCCAGCTGAGCCCGAAGCAGGGCGGGTGCCCGCGCGTGCAGGAGGACAGCCTGCCCTTCACCACCAGCTCCTTCGTCGGCAACGACCAGGTGGTGTCCAACTTCTGGTTCCAGGAGGACATCAACACCCACTGCTCCGGCTTCGTGCTCCTCGACAGCAAGGTACCACTTCCTTACTATTTCCTACATTGAACCCCCCATCATTAACCAGGTCTACGCGCGAGTAGACGGGCAACATCAAGTCACGGCGAACGGTAGCCGTAGGATTCTCGTACACGGCCAATATCAAGGACCTCCTCTACATCGCCCGCATCGAGACCAACCTGTCATCCACGGCCAACAACGAGCTCTTTCGCCTGGCGCCGCCCACCTTCGAGCTGGCCCATCCCGCAGCCACCTTCTCGTGGCCCCTCACAGACATGGCCCTGGCGAGCCAGGAGCCCAACATTCTGGTGAGCCCGCGGCAGCGCTTGCTGGTGCTGTTCCAGGTCAGCACTGGGGCGATGGCACTCGTGGGCCTCGACCCGGTTACTCTGCAGCCTCTGTGGTCCACCAAGGCCCCCACTAGGGTCTCCTGGGCGAGGCCGCAGCTGTCGGGACCTCGTCACGACATCGTCCTCGTGAAGACCGACGCCTTCTTTCTACCGCCGTACAACACCTCGATCGCCGCCTACAATGCCTCCAACGGCCATCTCTTGTGGCAAGTGAGAACGGGCATGATGTGGGGCCATAGCCCCATGTTCCTCAAATTCTTCTTCTTGTAGAGACTCACTCTACTTTCTAATGGTTGCTTCTTCTTCAGCACACCGTGGTGTGGAGCTCCATGCCGGTGACGACCCTGCACGGCGTGGTCGAGCAGGGCAGGCAACAGCTGGTGTGCGCCACCTACCGGGTCCTCGACGCCAACATGCTGATGTGCCGCAGCCCGTTCACTGGCGATCTGGCCTTCAGCAAGCAGCTCACCGCGCAGCAACACTTCCAGGCCATCTACCACCACTGGCTGCTGGTCCAAGACGCGGCCAAAGGGCAGCTGATGGCCATCGATCCCTTCACCCGCACCGTGGCCTGGACCATCCCCGTCGAAGAGGGCTTCACGCGCGTCGACGTGGCCGACGACAACAGCTTCCTCCTTCTCTCATCTGCCACCGGCTTGGCCCAGTGGTCCGTCTACGCCAGCCCGTAAACGGCGCTTTCCTTTCGCGCTGAAAAGAAACTGCGGGAGAAAACACGTATTATTATTTCCCTCAACTTTCTCTTCTTTTCGCATTAATCTCTTTTGTGTACACGTCGTCCTGGTGGTCGGCTCCGACCCAGTCGGCCAGCTGCCTCTGCGCAGGCGCCTCGGTTAGTTGTTGGTCGTTGTCCCGGCGGCGCTGAAGGGTTCGTGCAGCGACACAGCACCGACCAGCTCCTCATCGTCCGAGAGATCGCCCAAGCCCCCTTTCCGGAACTGCATGCCCGCTCCTGGAGAGAGAGAGAGAGATCGATGAGTGGGCCGGGTCAGCGAGACGTTGGTGCTGGGTGACGATGGCGGTAGCAACAGCCAATTAATAATAATTAAGGGCGTGGGTGATGCGCACCGTTGCTGCCCTCGTCTTCCCCCATTGGGTCCTCCTCCATCTCCAGCTCCATCATCTCGGTGGTCTCAAAGTCCTGGCCCACCATCTCCGTCGCGTGGTAGTGGGGCAGCGCCACTCGCTTGATGAGCATGGGCTTGATGTATCTGCGCGCGTTCAATAGATATAATATGTTGTTAACATATGAATCACACATATGATCCGATATGAATATATGATGATACGATGAACACAGCAAGAGATGAGTAGCAACATAGTCGGGAGTTGTCGTACCTTCTGTCGAGTCGCATCCAAAACGTGGAGTCCACTTCGTCGACTTCTTCCTCGTCGCCGGCGGTCTGGGGTTTGACGTCGAGCAAAATGAGCAGCGGACCCGTGGCGCCGCCCATGACCATCACCGTCAGCAGCACAATGAAGAGCGTCGTCGTGTGGATCGAGAGGGCGTGCTCCGTCTGCGTGTCCAGCGAAAGCGCAAACGCCATCGCTCCTCGCAGACCTTCATCGTAAAACACGACGACACACTGGTGTGAGCCTTGATCAAGGCGTCGGCGGGGGGGGGGGCAGCCGCGTGCGAAGAGACACACGCTCCACACTTGAAGCGTACCGGCAAACCACATCACGAACTGCTCCTTGAGCGGAATCTGTCGCTTGGGGTTCTTCCGCTGGTAGATGTTGATCATCAGGCTGAGCGGGAAGATGTTGAACAGCCGTGACGCCAGGCAGAACAACTGTGGTGTGTGTGTGTCGTGTGTGTGACGGATTGTCAGCGTCCACTCTGATCAGAGGTCTAAGAGAGCTTCATGCGACGAGGCGAGGCCTGCGTGCGTACCACGCTGAAGAAGATCAGGCCAATGTCGTACACCTGATCGAAGCTGAACAGGGCGAGGCCGAGGTAGGCGAACACGAACATCTCCGACAGCGAGGCCATCACCTTGAAGAGCTTGGTCGAGAATTTCTGGGCCTGCGGGGATAGGTTGTGGTACGTGTAGTGCGCCATGACCACCCCGCAGAACAGGATCGCGACAATTCCTGCAACACGGGCCGACAACCCTGGGTTCAGCGCACGCACACGCACCACCACACACACCACGCCCAAGGGCCAACACGCGGCGCGGGGGGGAGGGGGATGTGGTACCAGATAGGCCCAAGCCGTCTGCGAGCAGGTACGACGAATAGGAATACAGCACGAGCAACACCAGCTCCAGGGTGTGGTACCTGTCGAACTGCGTGTACTTGAACAGCTGTCGTGTCGTGTCGTGTCGTGTCGTGTGCGGTGTCTGTTAAAGGCTGGTAGAAGAAAGTGGTAATCGGTTGGGGAGGTGTACCAGTGATGACAGCAGTCCAATCGTCACGCCCACGGCAAAGGAGCCGGCAAAGCTGACGGTGAACTCCAGCACCAGGTTGAGCAGGGTTCCAATAGAGAGCTCCTTGGACGTCGTCGTGCTCAGCGCTCTGTACAAGCAAGGCCGCCCGGCCGTGAGTACGTTGATCAATCGTTACCTGGCGGGAGAGCGCGTACCTGAAGAGCACGATGGCGATGGCGTCGTTGAGAATGCTCTCTCCAAAGACCGACGCGTAGAGGTTCTTGTTCACGCCCAGATCTTTAAAGATGGCTGTGTGTGCGTCGCGTGGCTCAGAGGTTAGAAGAGAAGTGTGCGGTGTGCGTGTCGTGTGTGTCGTGTGTGTCGTGTGTGTCGTGTGTGTCGTGTGTGTCGTGTGTGTCGTGTGCGGTACTCACCGAGCACGGAGACGGGATCGGTGGCGGATATGAGGGAGCCAAAGATGAAGCACTCCAACAGCGACAGCGGGAGGGTGAGGCCCAAGGACACAACCACGTAGAGCAAGCCACCAAAAATGCCCGCCGAGATGAGGGTGCCCACGAAGGCCATCACAGAGATGCGCCCGATGTTGTTGAAGAAGTTGCTCTGTGTGTCGTGTCGTGTGTTGTATGTGCGTGTGTGTGGTCAGCGTTAGGACCAAATGGAGCAGGTGTACGCCAGGCCGTGGTTGGTGTAGAACGTTTGGGGGGTATGGGAAGATGTACCCTTCGCATGTTGTAGCCCGACTCGAAGATGATGGGCGGGAGCAGGATGAGCATGAAGAACTCAGAGTCGAACTGGACGATCGACTGCAGTCGCTCCAACTTGGCAAAGAATCGAATGAAGGCGCCCATAATAGCGCCGAACAGGATGGCGGCACCTGTTTCGTGAAGGATCTTCCATTTGCTCTGTAGCTGGCGCAGGATGTAGGCCGAGACAAAGCAGACGATGAGCAGCACCACGAGGAGGAGCAGGGTGAAGCTGTCCTTGGACTCCTCGTTCGCCTCTCGAAATGTGAGAGAGGCAGCTGATGTGGAATCGGAGATGGCCGGCATTTTAGGCGCGTAGAGGAAAGATGAGCAGGCTGGAGCGATGAGGAGCAGAACCCAGAGCAAAAGCGGCAGAAGAAGGGCTAAGGTGTGGTGGAGGGAAAGAAGACGAGTAGAACGAGGCATTCATCCAATTGGCTGAAATGCGGAGCGGAAAGGGGCCACGCGGCCGTCTATCGATCGAGTGTGCAGAGAGAGGGCCCACCAGAGGAGAAGGAGGTGGGGGTAAAGGCGTGCGTGTTTCGTGCGACGGCCTGTGCCTTCTGCGGCCACGTGATTTTCTCCTTCGTTTTCTACTTTTCAGTTTTCTTTGTGTCTTTTCACTTCAAGGAGAAAAGTAAAGAGAAAATACCAAGGAAACTGCACCCAACCCACAGCGTCTTGCGACACCAGACAGAGCAACCACACACACACAGGCCCAACGTGCGCCATGGCCGCCCCTCCGCCCCCTCCCTCCACGCCCCTGCCTCCCTACAACGGTGCCCAATCGCCCCCCTCGCCCTCCCTCGTCGTTGTTGTGCGTGCTTGCTCTCAACGGCTTCTCTCTTTTGGGCAATTGGGAACGTCGTGGCTCGTTGGCAGCCTGGGAGCTGGCCCTTGCCAGCGAGGTCGCGGCGCTGCGTCGAAACCCGGCAGCCTACGCCCAGCTCCTCGAAACTGAGCGCAAGCCCCTCTACCGAGTACCCCCCCCCCCACACCATCGTTTGTTTGCGTGGCCCACACGTCTCACGCGCGGCCGTGGGCAGGGCAAGGACCTGGTCTTCAAGGGACAGAGGCGCAAGGACGACGTCATCATCGAAACCCGCGAAGGTGGCGCGCTCTTCCCTCTTGAAGCGCCGCACAAAACCGAGGGAGCACGGCACTCACGCTCGCGTTGTGGGTGGTCTTTGTTTTCCGGTGTGCAGGCGTCGCGGGGTGCAATGAGGCCATCGCCGCTCTGCGCGCCACACAGCCCCTCCCCTCCCTCCGCCTCGAGCCCGCCATGTCGATCGCATGCAAAGGTGCACACGCACACGCACTACAGCACACGCACTACCGCACACTACGCAAACTCACATACGGGGGTTGGTGGAACGGGCGCAGCTGTGGTGAACGTGAGCGGGCCGGCCGGGGAAGTGGACACCAACACGGTGGTCAAGATGCGCGAGTACGGCGGCCTGACGCCCGGCGGCACCGCCATCGAGGTGCTCCACCCGCCTGGCCCCACACGCACACGCACCTCGAAGCGCCGATCTGCTCACCTCGTTTGATGTGTGTCGTGTGTGTGTCGTGTCGTGTCGTGTCGTGTGTCGCACTCAGGTGAGCGCGTTCGGCGGTAGGGACGCACGGGCAGTGCTGATGAACCTGCTCATCTCGGACGGGGACGCCGATCGGGAGCAGCGGAAGGACCTGCTCAACCCGCAGTGGACGGCGTTCGGGCTGGCCGTGGGCAAGCACGCCTCCTACGACCACATGACCCAGCTCCTCTTCGCCACCCAGTTCAACCCCAAGCAGGAGGTCATGCAGAACCTCGCCAAGTACAAACACCTCTGGACCATCAACGAGCCCTGAACCAACGTTCACGCGCAACATCTAACCCAAATAATAAAATATAAATATTTGTTTATTTTGATTTATTTGTATTTGTATCACTTCTTTCTGTTTGTCGGCTCACTTCCGGAGGCTGCAGGCGCGCCACCACCACCACCGGTATGGCCGGACTTCCCGATGCCTGTGGCGGTGCTGCTGCGAGTGCCAGTGCGCAACGGGCACCAACGGACGTGGTTGGTGCTCCGGCGGTGGTGCG
>CDFB01064090.1:0-10191 GCA_000826425.1 Acanthamoeba lugdunensis | reverse complement strand
GCACCAGGACTTTGGCAGTGTCGGTCACATGGCGCGTGGTCTCCAGCAGCTCGACCTGCACCGATGGCGTGAGTCGCTTGCGGTGTACGAGAAGTGGGAGTGGTTATCAATAAGCGGTGATGGTGGCGTACCAGCGGCGGAGCAGGCTTCTTGGCTTCCCAGGGGGTGACCTTGTCCTGCCACAGCGAGTCCCACGCTGCACCGACATGGAGGAACGTGAGCTGCCACAGGGCGACAGATGCCCCCCCCCCACTGGAGTGAAGCCGTACCTTCGCCTTGTGGCTGTTCTGCAACGACCTTCTCCATCTTGGCTTGCGCTGCGCGTAGGCGCTCCATGTCATTTGATCGCCCGGGGCGCGCCGCGGTTGCGAAAAGGAAACGACCGGTGCTGGCCATGTTGAAGCGTAGGGCGGTGCTCCTTGTCGTACGTAGCACCTCGAGGCCCGGAAGATCTGCGCACATTAGATTGAGTGGGCTACAGCGCAATGCCACTGGTGGGAGAGGGGGGGGTACTTGTTGATCGTGTGGGTGCCCACCTGCGCCCTGCACTCCGCATAGCACTCGAGAATAAAAAGAAGAATTAAAAAGGCCCAATTTGAAATTAAGAGAAAGGTTTCCAAACCATTTCGAAATGCTGTTTCGACAAACACGAAAAATTGTAAGAACGCGTGAGGGTGCTTGTTCGGGCTTTCTTCTTCTCTTCTCGGTCGGTGGTGCCTCAAGATCTCGCGAGTCGATCGGTGCATTCCGCAAATCATTCAAAGATGAGTAAGTTCTGGGGTGGTGCCGACAGCTCTGACAGTGAAGAGGAGGTTTCCGACAAGGAGCTGCTCTCGGGAAGCGAAGGCTCGGATGGAAGCGGCGATGAGGGTGAGGGAGAGGGGGAGAAGGACATCGACTGGGGCATCGATTCGGACTCGGAAGGCGAGGATGCCAAGCGAGTAGTGAAGAGCGTCCGAGATAAGCGTTATGAAGAGATGCACAAGCTCATTGAGAGCCTCGACAAGGACATCAAGGAGGCCAATTGGGTCAACATCAACACTGGTGCGCCACATGTGTGCACATTTTCATTCTGTTTTTCGCGTCACTAATTTTTATCAATGCGCTGCAGATTTCCAGAGCCTCAGTGTGTGGATCAAAAAGGCCAGCAACCTCATCAACAAGGAAGGTGTGCCCGGCCCCTATGTTTCCATCCTGATCCAGCTCGAGGACTGCCTCAAGCAGACTCTCGCCGACAAGGAGGTACAGTGCCGCCATCCATTACGTCAATTTCCGGCAGCGCAAATCTCTGCGGTCATCGCCGCAGCACTTCAATCCAATTGCATCGACCGGTCTTAACCCCTTCTCTTTGCAGGCCAAGAAGGCCATGAGCAAGAACGATGCCAAGGCCTTCAACACCTTCGCTCAGAAGCTTAAGAAGAACAACAAGGATTACCAGGCCGAAATTGATCGCTTTAAGCAGGTACAACACCATCTTCCAGTTTCCGCCAAACAATTGAGGTTCCATTCAACAATTTATTGCTGTGGTGGTGTTTATTAATCGTTAATCTGCTCAGAGCCCTGCCGCCTTCAACAAGGCCGCCGTCAAGGCCGCTAAGAAGGCCGACGAAGATGAGGACGAGGACGAGGACAACGAAGATGACCTCATGGCCCTCGCGAAGCCTGGCAAGAAGGCTGCTGCCATTTCCGACGATGAGGACGAGGAGGGTATGTGGTCATCGCGGTAGCCCTGTGTTGCTGTCGTCTCACCTTGCCTCTTTGCTTTGCCCAGATGACAAGAAGGCTGCCCCCAAGTCCGGACAGCGCAAGGCTCCCGCCCCCGTTCAGGCCAAGATCGTGTGGACCGACGAGCTGATCGCCGAGAAGCTCGACGAAGTCGTCAAGAAGCGCGGTATGAAGAAGGCCACCCCCAAGGAGCTGATCGACCAGCTCAAGGTGCTCCTGGCCAACGTCAAGTCGGCTCAGAAGAAGGTGGAGATCTACATGCAAATCATCGCCATCATGTTCGACCGTACCAGGTACGCTTCCACCGCTGCGTTGTAGCGGTCAAGGCCTTCTTTCTCACGCCTTTCTATTCAGCGCCAACGTCACGAAGGCCATGAAGCCCGGTGCCTGGGCCAGAGCCCGCGAATACATCGCCGAGCTGCTGCAGCTGCTGAGCTCCGACAGCTCGCTGATCCTCAACGAAACCGCCAGCGAGGCTGCTGTCGAGTCCGAGGACGGCAGCGTACGTTCCCGCGCACACCGTCCGCCTTCCGTGCTACCGCTGATCTTGTGTTCTTTCACAGTTGCCCGCTGTTGCCCACATTGCCGTCAACCTGACGTCTTTCATCGAGCAACTCGACACCGAGTTCAGCAAGGGCCTGCACCACGTTGATCCCCACACGCACGAGTACGTCGACCGGCTCCGCCAGGACGGCCTGTTCCTCGAGCTGGCTGCTCAGGTGCAGGAGTACTATGAGAAGCACGGCGACTTGGCCCAGGCTGCTCGTATTGCCATGAAGAGGATCGAGCACTCGTACTACAAGGTGCGCACCGACTGCAAAACCACCCCCCATGCGAGAGCCGTGCTAAATGTCATTTTCCTTCCAGCACGACACCATCACCGAGAAGCTGGAGGAGGCCCACCTCGAGCGTCAGCAGAAGGAGGCCCAGAAGAAGAAGGAGGGCGTCGCCGAAGCCGTTGCTGATGACAAGAAGTCCTCCACCGACGTCGAGAAGCTCTGCGTCCTCGTCTACACCCATGGCGACGAGAGGCTCAAGACCAACGCCCTTCTGTGCCACGTCTACCACCACGCCCTGCACGACCGGTTCCACCAGGCCCGAGACCTCATGCTGATGAGCCACATCCAGGACAACATCCAGCACATGGATGCCCGCATGCAGGTCCTCTTCAACAGAGCGATGGTCCAGCTCGGTCTCTCCGCCTTCCGCCGGGGTGCCATCTACGAGGCCCACTCGTGCCTTTCGGACATCTGCTCCGGTAAGACGAGGGAGTACCTCGCGCAGGGCATGTCCAGCGCCCGCTTCCAGGAGAAGACTCCCGAGCAGGAGAAGCTCGAGAAGCTCCGCCAGGTGCCCTTCCACATGCACATCAACCTCGACCTGCTCGACACCGTCCACCTCACCACCGCCATGCTCCTCGAAATCCCCAACATGGCCGCCCACCCTCACGACATCAGACCCAAGGTACCTTGCTGCCCTTCTCCATTTTTTCTTTTCAAACAACAGGATTGCTTGATCGTCACCTGCATCGTTGCCTGCCCTCGTTTCATGTGCTGATGCTTGGCTTTCTCAATCGCAGATCATCTCCCGCGCCCTGCGTCGTTCGCTCGATGGCTACGAGAAGAACTACTTCACCGGCCCGCCGGAGAGCACCCGCGATTACTGCGTCGTTGCCGCCAGAGCCCTGGCCAAGGGTGACTGGAAGCGGACGGAGGAGCTGCTTCTCGGTCTCCCGGCGTGGTCTCTGCTTCAGAACTCGGAGGGAGTGAAGACGATGCTCAAGCGCAAGATCCAGGAGGAGGGCCTGCGGACGTACATCTTCACCTACTCGCCCCACTACACCGCCATGTCTCTCGAGGAGCTGTCCAACATTTTTGAACTGCCGCAGCACAACGGTACCGCCTTCCCTCTCCGCTCGCCCTCGTGTCAACTTCGCCAAGCTAACACGAGCTCTTGTGCGCGCACACAGTGCACAGCCTGATCAGCAAGATGATCATCAACAAGGAGATCCAGGCCTCGTGGGACCAGCCCACCGCCACCCTTGTCATGCACAAGGCCCAGTCCTCCCGCCTGCAGCTCCTCGCCCTGCAGCTCGCCGATAAGGTACCAAAGCGCCCTTCTTCTCCTTCTCTCCGCTGCTTGTGATCGCTTCCTAACCGCGCGTCTTCTTCTTCTTCTCAGGCCGGCGTGCTGGTGGAGAACAACGAGCGTCTGCTCGAATCGGCCAAGCCCGGCGGCTACGGCTACAAGTTTGACAACAAGGGCAAGAGCGGCTACGACTCGAGACGGGGCGGTGGCGCCAGGCGAGGCGGCTACGGCGGCTACTCGGGCGACCGCCAGGGACGCGGTGGTGGCCGTGGTGGCTATGGCGGTGATCGCCGTCAGGGTGGTGATCACCGCCGCCAGGGTGACCGTCAGGACCACCGCTCGGACGAACGTCGCAACGTCGCCGACGGCTTTGTCAGGCAGGAGAGGCGCGGCAGGCGAGGCGGTCGCCAGCAGGAGGGCGGCTGGACCAACGCCTAAAGTTAATCCTCTCTTGGATGATGAAAGCTTCACCAGCGCTGAAGATCGTTCGCCTAATCCAAACGCGTGGCCAGCAACGCCACGCTGAATCAAAAATACAAAAAATCAAAAATTTATTTCACAGCTTTGCATTCGTTTTTCCTTCTGATTTGATTGAATCAAAACGATCGATCAAGATCATCAATCCATCGCGCAAGATGGCCGAGCTTGCTCCCCATGAAGAGAAGAAGCAGATCAAGGACCTCGTGAACAACACGAAGCTGAAGGAGGGCCAGGAGTGGTTTGTGGTGGACTTCAAGTGGTGGCAGCTGTGGAAGGCCTACGTCGGCTACGAGGACACCACCGGTTCGAACGGCGGAGATGGCCCGCGGCCTGGCCCGATCACCAACACTGACCTTCTTGATGCCGCTGAGGTTGCCGGCACTGAGTCTAACCGCCTGCGCCCCGGGCTGGTTGAAGAATACGACTACGTGGTCATCCCCAAGGAAGCCTGGATCAAGCTGGAATCATGGTACGCCCATCTTCATCATGCGAGTAGAATGGCATCTCGCCGTTGCCATCTGCCTATTTTCATTTCTTTTTCTTTTTATGCCAAAATCACAAACAAATCAAGAACCTCACTGCAACTTGCGTGTCACTGACCGGCGCCAATGGCGGTGAAGGTATGGAGGCGGACCCAAGGTCATGCGACGGGTGGTGACCGTGGGGATGGCTCAGAAGTGCCGCGTGGACCTCTATCCCATTGAGCTTGCCTGGGGCAAGAGTGGCTCGGGAGGCATATTCTCGCCTGGCGTACGCCCTTCTCGCCTTGTAGCGAACGCTAGACACAACAGGCTCACACCACTTAACGTCGTGCTATGTACAGGGAAAGGTGTTGGTCAGCAGGCAGGCCACCTTCAAGGAGCTAAAGCGAAAGATCGCTGGCATTGCCGCCAGCCCGCCTCACAAGGTGCTCATCACTCGGCTGTTGTGCACGTAAGGCTGGAAATCGCGCTGACTGCTGACTGCTGACTCCTCACAGACGCGCCTGTGGATCAAAGATGACGATGGTGACTGGGAGTGTCTTGACAGTCCTCTTCTCGAGGCCAAGGGCATGGATGAGGTACGTAGATCTAAGTCTCGATAGCTGCTCAAACTAAATGGTCCTTCTCACTTACTCTTTCATGCTGCGAAGATGGGCTTTGAGGACGGTCACGTCGTCATGCTTGAGCTCATGACCGGCGACGAGTGGCCTCGCGATAAGTACCTATCACGCTCTCAGACAAAGCCAAAGTGACCGCCTACCCATCAGTGTCACTAATGCTCTCCTTGCCCCCCCCCCCCAAGGCTTAGACACCTCAACCGAGCTGGCACAAGCAGCACCAGCGTTGAGATGACCGAATTGAGAAACAAGGGAGCCAACAGGGTCGCCGATATGGAGTCTGATTACACGGGTACGTGCTCTCAACCGCCAGGCCATCGGTTCGACCTCACTAAACGCCTATCACTTGTCTGGAACAGGTATTGGGCCACGCCTTCCCGCTGGCTACTCGTCGGCCGGCACTGCAGCCAATCCTGCCAATCGGACAGGTTCGCTCTCCTATGCAATACGACATGCGAGTGAGCGAGTAGTTGACGCATTTTCCTCTCTTAGCCATGTCATCGTACAGCTACCGTGACCGATACAGCAACACCGAAGGAAAGGTAACACATCTTGCCCCGATGTGTAACCAATTGCGCTGTGAATCTCATCTTCCTCTCCAATCAGGTCAACCCGGGTCTTGCCGGTCTTAACAACCTGGGCAACACCTGCTTCATGAACTCGGCGCTCCAGTGCCTCTCCAACACAGTTCAGCTTACCAACTACTTCCTCTCCAACGAGTACCTCGGCGATGTCAACGCCACGGTACTATAACTTTCTCAAGCCTTTGCGATTGTTGGTTCCGCTCACTATGAACTTCTCTGCCAGAACCCATTGGGCATGAAGGGACTCCTCGCCAAACACTATGGAATGATGCTCAAGCAGGTGTGGTCGGGGAAGTACAAAGGTAAGTACTCTTGAGCCTGTCCATCAATGCCAGCCCGCACAAGACCTTGTCGCTTACCATCTTTCTCCTGCGCTCCTAAGTTGTCTCGCCCACGCGCTTCAAGCAAGTCGTGGGCAAGTTCGCGCCTCAGTTCAGCGGATTCTCGCAGCAGGACTCCCAGGAGCTGGTGGCGTTCCTTCTTGACGGCCTCCACGAAGATCTCAACAAGTAAGTGCGCTGCGCACATGAAGTGCAGCATCGGGAGCTGTTTCATTAACCATGCGCTTCTGCCTGCAGGGTGTTGCAGAAGCCCTACGTCGAAGCTGTCGAGGCCAAGGGACGGCCGGACGAAGTGGTGGCGGAGGAGGCGTGGGAAGGCCATTTGAAGAGAAACAAGTAACCCCACGCACACTCGGAGTACGTGTACCACTCTTACTCACATAACTTTTGATCGCCTTGCAGGTCCGTCATCGTGGATCTCTTCCAGGGCCAGTTCAAGTCCACCGTCAACTGCGATGTGTGCGACAAGATGTCTGTTACATTCGACCCGTTCATGTACCTCTCGGTTCCCTTGCCCGTGACGAATGATCGGGTGATGCTCATCACCACCGTCTACTTGACGAAGCCGCCCCTCATCCACGCTATCAAGGTTTCCTTCTATTCCACGACGACGGCTCACCCACGGTGATGATATGAACAGGCTTCTCATGCTTTGTCGGTACATCTGTCGTATGTCAGGTTCCGAAGCTCGGCGATGTGAGCGACATCCAAAAACAACTGAGCAAGATCTCGGGACTGACGCCGGAGCAGGTTGCTACCGCACTCCATTGTGTGTTGGTGTCTGCACCGAACACTCACCAACTCTTCCTGGCAATCGTTGGAACATTCTTGGGACTGTCATCAGATGGGCATTTGCGACGTGTACGCGCACAAGGTGTTTGCTGCCCTTACCCCCAAGAAGGCCATCAAGGACATTAGGGAGTCGGACGATATCTATTGGTGAGTCTCCTCTCCCTCCCTCCTCACTTGCCTCGTCTAACGTCCTGCGTGGATACCGAAAGCTTTGAGATCACTCCGCAGCCATCTGTGCAAGCGCAGGAGAAGCATGAGGACAAGCAAGTGAAGGAAGCCGAAGCTGGTCAAGTAAATGAAGATTCCATGGAGACCGACGACGCACCTGCCGTATGTATTACCCTGATTTTGGCCCGCTGCTCGCACTCACAAGAGGGGCTTCCCTTGCAGGTGCCCGGTCAGCAAGTCGCAGCCAATGCCAATGCGGAGAAGGACAAGGGGAAGGACAAGCAAGTGGAAGTCGGTACGGCCTAGCCACGTGCCTTGCCCTGCCTGTTAGCATGCAACCTAATGGCAGCCTACTACTGCAGCCAAGCCCCCTCTGGAGTACATTCCCGTGATCAACCGAGAGAGGAAGCTGACCGGAACTCTGTCCAAGACTTTGACGTGGAACGCCATTGGCTTCCCCTTTGTTCTCTCTTTCAACCCCGCCACCACGACTCACCGGTACGAACCGTAGAAAGCTCTTTCTTGTACTCTTGGCTGACCTCTGTTGCGTCGACATCATACAGACACCTCTACGAAATGGTGATGAGCCTCGTCAAGAAGGTGTTCAACAAGGAAGATGTTGTTGAAGAGGTCAAGATGGAGGAGACCACACCGCAGCCCGAGGCTGAGAAGATGGACGAGGAGGGCAAGGCTCCTGCCGCTGCGAATGAAGCCAACGCTACTGCCCCTCAGAAGGAGGAGGAGGGAAAGGGCAGAGGGGGCTTCCCCTTCGCTCTTTCTTTCGGGTCGGGCTACTCGGGGACGTCCAACTACCAGGTGCCCGTCGACGACCAGCTGCTTGGCGCTCTGCCCAAGGTAAGGATTGAGCCCCGAACACACAGCAAAGATGGGCATTTGGACGCTTACGGTGCGTGCTCTCGGTTTGCTTAGATCTCGGGCGTTGTCAAGCCTTCATTGGTCTGCGATTGGTCTGCTGAGGGTCTGAAGAAGTACTATGACGAGAAAGTGGTGCGGCCGCTGGACCTGGTGGGTTGCCGGCAATTCACTAACCCCGCCCTATGCACAGGTGGGCAAGCACTCGAGCGTCGCCGAGATCAGTGCTGATCAGCAAAAGTCAATTCCGCTTGAGTCCTGCATCAACCTCTTCACGCAGCAGGAGAAGCTCTCTGCCACCGACACCTGGTACGTTCTTGCACGCTCGCTTTCTTCACCCTCGCCGCGATCACCGTTGAGTGCTTGTCTTCTTTTGTGGCCGAGGAGCCGAAAGCTCACGCCTTTCCTCGACCTCTTTACACATACAGGTACTGCAGCAAGTGCCAGGAGCACAGGGAAGCACTCAAGAAGTTCGATGTCTGGAAGCTGGTACGCACACCTCACACCAGTAGTATTGCCGGCTTCACAACTAAATGCCCATTTCTTCCCATACTGTCACAGCCCCAGATCCTTGTGGTCCACCTGAAGAGGTTCCAGTTCAGCCGGACGTGGCGGGAAAAGATCGAGACACTTGTTGGTGCGAATCTCCCATTGGGAGCGCGTACTTCCATGCATGTGCACACACTTACCCGTCTATGCCCCAAATGGCGCACCACAGAGTTCCCTGTGGAGGGCCTGGATCTGACCCATTACGTGAAGGGTCCCGACTCGGACAAGCCCCAAATCTACGACCTCTATGGCGTCTCGGTACAACTGCTCTCCGCACCGGGTCTGCGCTATGCGCCCCTGCTGACCTCCCTTCGTTCAACAGAACCACAGCGGAGGCATGGGCTTTGGTCACTACACCGCTTACGCCAAGAACCATCGCGAAAACAAGTGGTTCAAGTTCAACGACTCGTTCGTTTCCGACGCCTCGGAGAAGGACGTCGTGAGCAAGTATGGTTACCTACTCACCACTATTCAATAGGGAGCGCTGTTCCATTTGCTCACGTTCCCTTTGGTCTAATTCCTGCAGGGAGGCTTATATGTTGTTCTACGAGCGGAGGGCAGACACCACCATCAAGCCTGTGGACTTCGAATACGATGACGCGGAGATCACCGAAACGATCGCGCAGATCAAGAAGGACAAGTCGCTCGATGATATCGACGAGGACGACGGTTACACCAGCAGCAAGAGCAAGGCCGGTGCTTCTTCTTCCTCTTCTTCCGGTGCGTCTCCCCTCCCCTCGTCCGCGTCCCACGTGTTCCTTCCCATCTGACTTCTTATCGGCGTCAGGCTACTACACCTCCACCTCATCTTCGGCCGGCAACGCGGGCGTCGCCGGTATTGCTCTCTCACTTGACACTCCGCAGGCTGGCAGCAACCACCCGAATCTCACTCGCGAGTGTTTTTGTGGCTGTAGGGAAGGAGCTGGTGTTGGTTGGCAACCCCAGTGACGCCATGGCCGTAGATCGGCATCGTAGTCCCGCCGCCCCCGACTACTACGATGACGACGACGAGGCCGAGGAGGGACAAGGCCTCCTTAGGAACCTCAGGCGCGCCGGTGCCCCTCCCGTCGCCGGTGTCTCTCCCGGCTTCGTCGACCCCAACTCGGTGCGTTGGTCCACGCCACGCCCCCGGTCTGCGCGAACGCTGACCCCTTTTGCGCGGCAGATCCCCTCGGTGCTCAACCCGAATCCTGGTGTCCTCCCGAGCGCCCATGCCAACGCCAACGTGCACCCCAGCCAACCGCCCCTGTAAGCCAGCCCCCCCCCCCTCGGTGCAGCTCTCAGTGGCTTGCAAGTGTGCGCTGCGTTGTAGGCGAACGAAGAGTTTAAGTAAAGGATGTCGACAGTTGCCTCGTGCGACGCTGGCGGAGCAACGCAAACAGTGACACTGCGAGCCACAGTGGTGTGGTTCTTGCCCCAACAAGAGAGAAGAAAGAAGATGGCGTCGGCGAACAAGATGAAGGCTCTGTTTGAGCAGAAGATGGAGGATGCG
>CDFB01064023.1:1111-12147 GCA_000826425.1 Acanthamoeba lugdunensis | reverse complement strand
GCTCACGACCACATAGGATGAACTCCAGCCTCGACCTCCTCCCCAGCCACCCTGCCGCCTCTCAAACTGCGCTCAGCCCTGCCGTTGAGGACCACCACTTTGACCAGGAGGACACGGACGATGAGGAGGAACAACAACAACAGCAACAACAGTTTGGCCTCTGGCCCTTTCCTGTCAGAGCCGGAGAGGTCGTGGCTGTGCGTGGTGACCTGAGGACCAGCCAGGAGGGTCCCTGGTGGCTGGCTGAGCTGCTGCAGCCGCTCGCCCTGGGCACCACAGCGAGCGGAGCTTGAGCGGGACTTTGTCAGGCAACAGCAGCTGCTCGACACAAGCCGGGTCTACTGGCGGACCAGACACAGTCAGACGATCCACATGGCCACAGGGAAAGGAAAGAAAGGGATGATTGAAAAGGGAATAAAGACACCAAATTCAAACTACCGAAGCATTCATCATAATAGGAAGTAGGCACCAAGTCAACACCACATCTAAAGCGCTCGAGACATGACAACAAAAGGGTGAGCAAGGGGATGGCCTTGATCTTGGCGCTGGTCTCGTCTCATTGGTCGATGGCTTGGATGTGTTTTCTTTTTCTTTTTCTTTTTATTTCTTGTCCCCTCGGCTTCGGTTCGCTGTCCATGTCGCATACACGCAGCGACTTAAGCCACATCACCACCTGTGGCGCATGTGGCTCTTGTGGGACCTGAAGATGGCAGAAGTGACCTACCCGGTGGCCTACCGCATCGCCGTCGCTATCCGCAAGGGAGTCTTTGTTGTGGCCATCATCGATAACCTCCGGAGATGTCCTGGTACCTGGGACCGACCCAAGGGGGCCCTTGTTGATCACGCTGGATTGTCAACGCAATATCTCGTTGCTGGTCAAGTGCCGGCTGCCGATGCGGCGTTGGTTTGATTAACCGAGTCTGGCGAGGCTCCGGAGGCATAGGGGGTAGTAAGAGGACGAGTGGCGACGTCCTACGCTGCTGCGGCAACAGCGCTGCTGCTAGTGCTGCCTTTAGCAGTTCAACGCAATAGCTTCAGCCGTACATTTTCGCATTGGCTGGGTGATACTTTATGACGTAGACGAGCTCGAGCAGGGCGAGGATGCGCTTGTAGGCGCCCACGACGTGTTGGTAGGTGTGGAGGGCGTCCCCACAAGTGATGTCAAGCGAGTATGTGTCCTTCGTCACGAACTCGCGCCCCCGCATCAGCCCGAAACGCTGGCGCACCTCGTCCGTGTACTTGAGTGCGCCACACGAACATTTATGGGTGTTTAAATTTCCAACTGAGTGTGCAGGCTTGGCCCAATTATGAAGCGCTCCGTTGAACAACATTCTGGTGCTTGTGGTCGGCGGTCTGCCGTTTGCCGAATCGCGAATTCCTACCCGCCCAAAGTCGGAGCGAGGTCAAGTGTGCCTCTGGATGTGTGTGTGTCAGATTTTGGGCTGCGGCCGCAGATCTTGGTCACCTTCTGGCTCCAGTATCGGGCCCGAGCGGCTCCAGGCAGCAAAGCAACCCTCGCCGGCTTCTGCGGAGACTGCTAGAGTCTCACGATGCCCAAGGCAACAGGCCCAGCGATGCCGAGCCAGAGAAGGACGACGTAAACGAGCACTAAGCAGGTGGCATGTGATGTCCTGGTGCTGCATGGCCGGCGGGGTAGGAGCAGGTGGTGAAGGAACACTGAGTCCAGTGGTGGTGTAGCCCAGGTTAGACTGTGTCAAAGTCAAGGAGCCCGTCGGAAGCATATGGCCGCCACGCTCTGGTGAAGAGTTTCCTCTCCACCCAACTGCCCGTAGGCCTACAGGCACAGGAAACTGCTGACCAGTGAGCAAATAAGCCATGGTTGTGTTTGGAGCCAACCGTGGCTGCCCCTACTGCATCACCGCCCTTTCGACCAAAAGCGAGGGTCAATACAAGCATTGCCCTCCGGGCATCCTTCTCTCCCCCTTCGTGTGTGCGTGTTCGTCCTGTTGTGGGCGTTTAGTTGAGCAGAAAGTGGACACTGGATCTGAAGGGCGGCGACTGTTGCTTCTTTTCATCAGAGGAGGGCGGCCGTGAGTCCATGGACATCGTCTGTCGCGTTTGGTTGTGCTTTATCTGTCGCGCGTACCTGATGCCACACGCGTTACACAACCTACCCAGAGGCGTTTGGCGTAAGAGAGACAACCAAAGTCAGAATTTGAGACAGTCACCTGTGCGGGGAGGGGGAAAAGAAGGCAGGCGCTGATTGGTTGCATGGTAGGCGGGGGATTGGTTGGGGAGAGACTGAAATGGTAACTGAAAACTCGCCGACCACCACTAAGAATGCGGAAAGACAAACGAAGGGAAGGAAGTGTGTACGTGGAGGGACCGGAGGGACCTGTACGCCACTGGCTGGTGAAGTGGGTGTCGCAGTGGCGGCACGCCCTGTCGTTGAACTCGCGCTTCGTACGCCGCCTCTGGGAAGATGTTGGCGCGAGCGGAGTCGATGGCATGGGCGCGCCAGACTTGTCCTTGATGTCACTCGGGGGATGGCCACCGGGCTGGTCGGTCTTGCTCTGCAGCATCTGCTGAGGTCGAGGGATGAGGAGCTGCAGTGGGCAGGCCAGCTGGAATACTCTTTCATGATGGAGGTGCTGCATGTGACCCATCTCGAACACCTTGTTGGGCGGGTTGTGGAGCAGCTGCGGCCGTTGGGCGGCGGTAGCAGATAATGGGTAAAGGTCAGAAGCTGAGCTTTGTAGCATGAGGAGCGGTTGCTTGCTTGTGGGCCAAGAGAGCGAAGAAAGAGGAGAGGAGCTGAGGGGGTCTTGGGGTGTGTCTAGCCGAAAGGAAAGGTGAATTCCTGTCAGAGGCGCTGAAAACCTCAGCCCAGTTCGCGGGCAGGCGCGCCCATTGGTTCCCGGTGGCACATAGGGGGAGACAGAGGAACCGATAGGCCAGGGATCTGATGTCACGACAGACCACCATGTTGGGCCGCCAGGACCAACGGCTGGCGACCGACCTGAGGGACGCACCCCTCATGTCAAGCCCAGTGGGCACATGAACAAGAACGGCCGTCGAAGGAGTCATGACTTGTCGCGCCCCCCCCCTACACCCTGCAGATTGCTTGGCATGTGTATTGGCCGATAGCATGCTTCTTTTGGCCGGCAGGCTGCTCGGTGCGAGTCTCTTGGGACATTCTGAAAGAGAGGAGCCAAGAGCGCGGCGAGCTCGATCGTGAGTGGAGCCGTTTGTAGGCGGCGGGGCAACTTACTTTCGCCTCAACCATTCCGGGACCAACGTCATCGCCGATGTCAATCCTCAGGTGGTACTTTTACGAGCAGGTGCAGGCTGGCCGAGGGCCTCAACTGGCCGCTCTTGTGAAGCAGTGCATAGAAGACCAACACGTACCGCACCACCGCTGTGGAGCGATCATACAGGACACCAGAAGCAGCAGCAGGGACAAGACACAAAGGGATCCCGCCTTGCTCGTCGGCTCGCCCCGTACTGCTCCCCCTTGCTGAAGGGTCGGGATGAGGGACCATGGCCTCATCTGTGAACCTCGCGCCGTCTTCTGCGTGCCGACTGGTCCTGTTTCCAGAGCACCACGGTCGTTTCTATCTATATCCCAAGCACCAGGTGGGCCGGCGTTCGTGGGACTGTGTTTTGTTTGCCTTGTTATCATTTCCCTCGCCATGAAGCATCCAGGTGGGCTTTGCACAGCGCACGCTTTGACTACAATGCCGCCACAATAACCTCGCACAGGCCACACCGCTACGGATCACCGTGCAAGGCGGCTCCGGTGACGACACGCACGATTAGTGCCACTCTGTTGGGTTGGATGCCTGCTCGAGTATTGACCACAGAGGAAGAAATCGTCTTCCGCCTGTGCCTCTCCCCGTCAGGCCAATAAGCATGTAATTGGTAAAAACAGGAGCTTGACAGACCACTCTTTAACCTCGGACAATAGCCCTCCCCCAGCAGCGTGTCTGCGCATACCACACACCTCCCCGCCGGCCTGCATGGACAGCTCGTTTGGGGGAGTGCATGCCACAGTCTCCTGGGCTTGTGGATTACAGGCTCGTGTGGCCAGGACTCCTGCACCTGCGAGGTGGATACCAATTGTGGAGATCCGTGCCCCTACGTGACCAGCTTCCTCAACTGCCTCCAACAATTTTGCGACGTCTGTGGCGGGGAGTCCCAGGTGACTTCCACATGCCAGGACGCTGGATAACAAGTGCGGAACCGACTGCGGCCTTTCCTGCAGTTCCCTCAGCGGATGCGACCAGGGCGGGGGTGATGGGCTCTCTCTCAAGTGGATTCTCATTATCGTCGGGGCCAGCACCGCGGGTCTTGTGGCGATAGGGGTTCTCCTCTACCTGTACCGCCGTACCAAGAACAACTTCCGGACCATCAACTGATGGCGGCAGTGCTCTTCCTCAATCACTTGTAAATCGCGTTGGAGCATACCTTTCTTGTGCAATGAGAAGGGCGAGGCTGAAGGGTTAGGGACAAGGCGATTGTTGTTCATTGTTGGTGGTTTGGTCAAAGGTTGGTTGCACAACCAATGTTTTACCGCCCCCAACGTTGCCTGGTAGCCAAGACACAGGCGTGCGGTTCATTACCTGCATTATCGACACACCGTTTTCTCGTCGTAGAACTCTATGGGTGTGCGAGATGGGAAGGGAGGGGGAGGGGGCGAATTGCCTGGTAAAGCACAAGAAAAGATCAAATGGCGTCGAAGCACACCCTGTGAGGTGTCCGAAAGAAACCATAACGGTCAACGTTGCAAGCGAGTGGCGCCAAGATGAGCGCTCTGGTGGGAAGCGTCCTCTTGGGTCGCTTCGCTCTGGACACTGCATTGACCTGGGCGAATGCACATACACTCCGTTGGCTTCTCGGCGGTCTTGTTCGCGCTCAAGGTGGTCGCCACCCACTGCTCCACTTCCCCGTACTCTCACGTACAGACCCACCCACTTTGCGAGCGACTGTCCTCCTCCTCCTCCTCTTCTTCTTCTTCTTAGTGCTCACACATGTTGCGTTGCGTTGACCGAACGGTCTGCAGTTCATGGGGATGCTCGTGTCCACGCAGTACCTCTACTGGTTCGAGCTGGTGCTCATCTGTTGATGTTAGCGTGATGGGGAACATATAAACGTTAGTGTGGGTGGTTTCAGACGTCGGGGTGGGTAGAAGGAGACCCGGCAGAAGTGAAGTCGGCGTTGAGAACGAAGGCGTTCTGATTGTCACGCTCACAGGTGCTGGGGCGAGCCTGCTTGACACGCTCGATGGCCTCCTCGCCCGGCAGACTCAGTCCCTTCAAGGGCCGCTGCGGGCACATGTTGAGCCAATGAGGCGTGGGCTTGGTGTGCTTGTCGACCTGCGATAGGGAAATGGAGCACGTTGCTGGCACACGTGGAACAGCTGTCGATCTTGAGAGACTTGCTGTTTCAGCAAACAAACATTTATTTGGACAAGTTGACGATGTTTCTACCTTGCCCAGAGACCCTGTTTTTGCGCGACCCCTGCCCCCCCCACCAATCCTACCTTGTTTATACTCATGGCCAAAACTCCAGCCAGGCCCACTCCACTGCCCATACTATTCAGCCCAAGGGCCCAGGCTGCCACTAAACCACAGTCGCCATCAATGTTGTAACAACAGAGATACCCAGGACAGTGATCAACAGCACCACCAGAGGATGGAGCATTCGACCCCGCGCCAGCAGCAGCAGCAACAATTGCATCAGGCCTCAAGAGGACAACCAAAGAGTGCCCCATGTGCCGGCGCTCCTTGCGCGTTGAGTGGTTCGCCCGTGTGGCCCGCGCTGTCGTCAGGCTCGGCCCGGCCCTTGATGCCGTGCCGCGCAAAGACCAATGCTCCGAGTGCCTCACGCAAGCCCGCAGACGATGCTGGGCGGAAAGGCCTCTCATGGAGAAGATCATGCGATGCGAACAGTCGATGCGGAGAGGGTTCCACGCAACGGGTCCGAGACCCATCCAATGCACGCCATCTGCTTTGGCCGCGCATCATCAGGTGCAGGAGGGCAGGTGCGCCTGCTGCGGGTCAGCGTTGGAGTGGACCGCGAGAGGAGAGGGCCTCGGTCTGTGCCTCTTGGAGGACCGCGAAACGCTGGGCCTGTGGGAGGTGGACGATACGCGACTCCCCGTTCTGGTCTCCAAACAGCAGGAGACTGCCCAGGCCTATCCGAGGCTGGAGGAGGACGTTATCCCAACGCCGAACCTGAGCACGGGGTCATCAACAGCCCTTACTGGTTCTGGTGCAGCCAGTGTGCGCGTGCTCAAGGCTTGCTTGCGCCAAACAAGATCTCCGACCTCGCACGAACCAACGCTGAACTGACGCAGAGGGTGCGCGCGCTCGAGCATGACGCCGCCGAGTGGAGGGAGGGGGCCTCCACCGCCGGGAATGCCTGTGGTTGTGCGGTGTGCCTTGCCCTGCACCACGACATCATGCGCTTGAGGGCACGTGTCGCCGATCTGCGCCAGTTTGCCCAAGCCAATTACACGATGACCATCAGCGGGTCTTAGACGCTTTGAGGACGTGACCCTCCCAACGTGGACCGATACATAGGCGTGCATAAAAGGACATATTCTCTATTAAACGCTGTTTGCGTAACGGTGGGCAAAGGCTGCCTCTAAGCAGGCTAGCCGGCCAGCCGGTGTTCTCGAGCCAACCGGCTGGAGCTGTCGACAAAAAGAAGTGCGAGTGTGGACAAAAAATCGCGAATGCGACTAAACCGAGTGCGAATGCGCCTCCCTTGTTTCCCATTGTGCGAATGCGAGTGAAATGTCGAGCCGGTAAGTCCGACCCTTGGATAGGACTGAGCCGGCTGCCCACCGTTATGTTTGCGAGTCCTCCTCTTTCAGTGTATCGGCCAGACCTGAGTGTGCCGGTATTCATGTATCACCCAGCGCACCGCTGCTCCATGGCTGACGAGAGTACTCCCTCAGGTGGCGCGCGGGCTCACCCCGCTTGGCTTTGTTCACGACGCGCTGCTCGGGTGGTGCGGCCAAAGCCCACGCCATGACGCCCGATCGAAGCAGTGGTTTGCGTCCTTACGGCGTCACTGGGGCTCAACGCCCCTTGCGCGAGGGCGCACGTGTTTCCCAGGTCTCTGGCGGGATGTGCCTTGGACCCCTGCTGCCATCGCTCCACCCACTTGCCTGCGCGGCCAAAGTGAAATAAACGCATAGAAAAATCGACCAATGAGACGAAACCAAGCAGCGGCACATATGTGGCAAATATGTCTTACACCACTTGATGGACCTTGGTTTGGCCTCATCTCGTCTCGTCTCATTGGTTGGCTGCCTTTTGCATTTTGCTGATTTTTTCCACCTGCCAGAGGCAGCAAGGTTTTGAAGGCGGCAGAGGAAGGCCATCCCCCATCCCGAAAAGGGAAGGCCATCATCCCCTTGGTGTCTCACCACATTGGTCAATTTTTCCAGCAGC
The DNA here is from genome assembly GCA_000826425.1 of Acanthamoeba lugdunensis. Lineage (NCBI taxonomy): Eukaryota > Discosea > Longamoebia > Acanthamoebidae > Acanthamoeba > Acanthamoeba lugdunensis. Next base: position 4,723 of record CDFB01064023.1, on the reverse strand, counting down.
GGCTTTTATTTTTCCTTTGGCCCTGCGATGGCAGCGGGGCGAAGGGCAAGCAAGGGATGGCCTTGTGTTTTGGTCTTCCTTGGTTCTCGTGCCCATTGGGCGCCCTTTTTTGCCGACGCCCCAACCGAGAAAAGGGCCTCAATTCGTAATTGGCTGCCCCTGGCTGCTCCCCTCCCGCAACCAATTGCAATTGGGTGCCCTCCCTCAACACCCAGACCGTAAGCACATTTAAGTGCACGCATCTCAGCAACTCTCAAACCTCACAACACCTTCAGCACACAGCACACAGTACAAGGGCTCATGACCACACAGGATGAGCCCCAGCCTCAACCTCCTCCCCAGCCACCGTGCCGCCTCTCGAACTGCGCTCAGCCCTGCCGTTGAGGACCACCAATTTGACCAGGAGGACACGGACGACGAGGAGGAAGAACAACAACAACAACAGTTTGGCCTCCGGCCCTTTCCTGTCAGAGCCGGAGAGGTCGTGGCTGTGCGTGGTGACCTGAGGACCAGCCAGGAGGGTCTCTGATGGCTGGCCGAGCTGCTGCAGCCGCTCGCCCTGGGCACCACCCATGCCCTACTGCGCTGGCTCGAGCGCGACTTTGTCAGGCAAAAGAAACTGCACGACACCGGCCGGGTCTACCGGCGGACCAAGAACGGTCAGACGATCCTCACCGCCACCATCTTTGCCCTTGGGGTCGGATATGCGCGTATTTCCGAGACCCTGGTCCAGGTCGACCTGTTGACGGCCAACGAGCTCGATCGCAACTGGTACGAGTTTGACAGCCAGGTGGAGCACTCGGTTGACACCGCCACGCCTGCCGGCAGCAGGACCAAGCGAAGGAGGATCAAGTCGATTGTTTGTTCAGAGAAGGAATAAAGGAATGAAAAAGGAATAATGGCAGGGACTCGGCTGAGGTCGTCGATACCTGCGCAGGTCCAACCCCTCCGTGGGGGGGGGGTCGACAATATCAGCCTCGAGTGGAAAAGGAGGCCTAAACTTCCGCCTTGTTGGCGGGAATGGAAAAAAAAATAGGGTAATAATTACTCTTCTGGCTGCGCCTGCGGGACTCACCCCAGCTCTGGTGGAGGGAGCCTTGTCCGTAAGGCCTGCACTCTCCCTTAGGTTTTTGGCGGTGAGGAGCAAGAGGAGGGCTTGGGATTGCACTGGTATGAGAAGAATGTGGAGGGGGCACCACGGGGTGACGGGGAGCGGCGTTGCCCTCAATTTGGTGGATCGTGTTTGCCCACAGCAGCCTCGCACGACACGACACAACACGCACGATGTGACCCGCAGCCGACCTTCCACCCTAATAGGGCGCTTACTCCTTTCCATTGGCTACTCGCGCTCGTGTACCGGGCTCTCCTTGATGCGGCTTTCGCTTTCGGTGGCCCCTCCCTCGCAGCAGGCTCTATCGGGCAGTCGCATGAATTGGAAATGGTGGTGGTGACGGCGTTGCCCTCAATTTGGCCGGCCGTGTTTGCGCACAGCAGCCTCGCTCGACCGGCAGCCGAGGCCACCAAATGGTTGCACGCTAACAGGGGCTTAATTCCCATGCCACAGCCGTGTCCAGGCTCGCCCCTTCGCAGTCTTTATAAAAAAAAAAGTGGGTGCATTATTTCCACTTGCCTCAACAACAAACCTCACGCACACAACATACATTCGCACACTTGCGCATTCTCTGACCTCTACACACTGTACTATTACCACCAACTACGGACGATGGAACTTCGCAACGACCTGGACTGTACCACCGAGCAGCAGGTGAGAGGAGAGCCACCTACTACTCCTGATAGTGCTCCCCTCGAGAGGGAGTGCCGGTCCGACCTTACTAACCTCACTCTCATGCCGCTGGGTCACCAGGAGTTTGCCGACTTGGAGCAGGCAATCCGCCTCTCGCAGGCCGCGGCAGACGACTCAAGCGCAGTACGCCCTCTCTCTATGCCGGACCCTGCAAAGATAATGGCTCATTTCCCTTTCCGCACATTAGGACGCTGCTATCTCCTCCAGCGAAGCGAAGCGCAAACGGCCTGTCAGAACGGGTCCCGCCTCACCGCCCAAGCGTCTGTGCAGGACAGACGCTGCCGGCATCGACCAGCCACCCCTGCCCCAGGCCATGGATGAGGAAGGTGAGGATGAGGATGGCCTCGAAGAGGAGGAACAGGAACAAGAACTGGAACTGGAACTAGAACAGGGCGAGATGGTCCGGCCGGCGGCAACACCCACTGGATCGCCCGACGGCGGGCGTCCGGAGAGGCTCTACCGCCGCTTGACCTCCCTGGAGCACATCCTGCTCCGGCCTGACACCTACATCGGTTCGTCCCAGATGATCCAGGACCAAAGGATGTGGGTCTACGACGAGGGCGTGGGCATGAACCAGCGCGAGATCTCCTACGTGCCTGGCCTCTACAAGATCTTTGATGAACTCCTGGTCGATGCGGCAAACAACTATGCGACCATGACCACGCTTGACGTGACCATCGACGTCGACACCGCCACCATCACCATCCGCAACAACGGCGCAGGTAGGATCCTTTTCCCGAATCCTCTCGGTTGATCCCTCTACGCTCCGGAATGGTTCCAACGAGGGTCGCGGGGGTCTCCTTCAGGAATCCCGGTGGAGATGCACGCTGAAGAGCAGGTGTACACGCCAGAACTGGTCTTTGGTCACCTGTACACTTCATCCAACTACACCGACAACGACGACGACGGCAGGCACGGCCTGGGCGCCAAACTGGCCAACATCTTCTCGACGCACTTCCGGGTCGAGTGCCTCGACACCCACCGCCGGAAGCGCTTCTTCATGGAGTGGGAGCACAACATGCGCACGCGACACGAGCCGGTCGTGACGGATGTCGCCCCCAACGGCGACCATGCCCAGGACTACACGGAAATCGCCTTCCGGCCCGACCTGAAGCGGTTCGGCATGACGACTCTGGACAAGGACACCGTGGCGCTGCTGACCAAGCGCGTGTACGACATCGCCGGCTGCAATCCGACGGTGAGGGTCTCCCTGAACGAGCGACCGATCAGGCTCGACGATTTCGAAGAGTATGTCGGCCTCTATCTGGACTGCAAGAAGAGCGGCCGCCCTCGCGTGCCGCGCGTGTTCCGCCAGATCGACGAGCGCTGGTCGGTGTGCGTGGCGCTGAGCGAGAGCGGGCACGAGTTCCAGCAGGTGAGCTTCGTCAACAGCGTATGCACCTCGGGCGGCGGAGTACATGTCAGCCGCGTCTATGAGAGCCTGGTGAAGCAACTGGCCCCGCTCATCGACAGGAAGAACAAAAACCGCTGCAAGGACACCTCCGGGCACATCGCCGGCCATGTGTGGCTCTTTATCAACTGCCGCATTCCCGCCCCGGCGTTCGACTCGCAGACCAAGGAGAAACTGATGAGCCATCGACCTGTCGATGGCCGAGCCTTGTGGCAACTTCCCGATGACTACGTGCGGCAAGGTAGCGCCTCCCTCCTTTGGAACAGCAGCCCATGTCACTCTCTCTGTTGCTGATGTGTTGTTCCCTCCTGCGGCAGTGGCAACGGAATGCAACATCGTGGAGCGGGTGGTTGCCATGATGCGGCGTCTCCAGGACCGCCAGTTGGATGCCATCCAA
>CDFB01064011.1:0-10101 GCA_000826425.1 Acanthamoeba lugdunensis | reverse complement strand
TTCCTCGAGGCGATGAAGGTCAAGCACGAGTACCGGGCCGGGAAGATCAACTGGGGCTTCACCACCATGGCCAACGTGCTGGGCGACTTTGACCACACCACCGCCGAGTACGTCCCGCGCCTCCTGCGCCACAGCAAGTCCAACACCATCAGCGGCAGCGGCAACAACGCCATCAACAAGAGCCCAACGTGGCGGCTCTACAAGTGTCGCACGTGCGGCTTCCTCACCCACGCCGTCCGAGCCTTGGACGCGGGCGCGGGCCCGAGCGGCTCGTTGTCCGCCTCACAGTCGGGAGCGACGCCTGCCGGCCCGCCGTCTTCGTCGCGGCCCGATGCCCAGGTGGCCATCGTCATGAACCTGCCCGTGAACAGCTTCACGACCGACTACACCGGCTCTGGCCTTGGTCGCGCCGCCGCTCACTTCTGACCGTCACGTTCGGTGTCACATAAATATTATTTTGTCTCTTTGTGTTGTGACGTCAGCAGCAAAAGGGCGGGAAATCATGGCGAAGCGAAAAGGAAAGAAAAAGAAAAAACAAGAGTTTAGTTGGATGAGCGGACGAGGGGCAGGAGCTGCTGCGGTCAAGTGCTTTGTGGCGGACCTTGTGGGCGGCATCGAGTCTCGACCGCCCTCCCAGCATCTTTCGCTGGATGAGCCCGAGCGAGTCTGGGTTCAGGTACCATCAAAATAATTTATTAAATTTTATATCAAAAACATAAAATAATAAATGGCTTGTTCGTAGGGCGTGGCGGTGGCCTCCGGTGGGCTGAGCGGTGGTGCCTCGGAGCGAGGCTTCGTGCTGGACGATGGAACGGGTCTCCTCCCCATCGACGCCCGCAAGCTGCCACCACTCGCCCCTTCTTCGTCCTCACCTTCATCGCCACCTTCCTCCATGCCTTGTCCCTTGGGTACGTGCATGATGCGTGCATACGCGTGTTGCGTGTTGCGTGTTGCGTGTTGCGTGTTGCGTGTTGCGTGTTGCGTGTTGCGTGTTGCGTGTCGTGCATTTTGTTGATTTGGCTGGGCAGGCGCCTATGTGATGGTGATCGGCAGCGTGGCCCGGAGAGAAGACGGCGCCCGGGTCGTGGTGGCTGCCAAGCTGGTCGACCTCTCGCCCGATCCCAACCGCGAGTCCATGTGGTACCTCGAGGTCCTTGATTGCGCCCAACACCTCGCACGACAACAATAGTTACTTAAATTTTGTTAATAAATTCATTAAATAAATAAATAAATGATTTAATGAAATATTTAGACCCGAGACACTAGTCTGCCTTGGTGGTCCTCGTCGGCACGTCGCCAGTGGTCGGCGCGCTTGCCGTGAGTGTGCGATACAGCTCGAGCGCGGCGACGGGGACGACCCAGCTCATCCAGATCATGGCCACCCAGCCCGGGTAGATGTCGGCAGACACGCGCGCCACCCAGACCAGGTAGGTGTTGGCCAGGACGCGGAAGAACACGCTGGCGCCCCACAGCGCGGCCACGCTGCGCGACATCCACAGGCCGTGGGCCGCGCGGTCCCGCCGCACGAGGGCGCACCACAGGGCGAGCCAGGCCGGCACGACTCCGGCCAGCGCCAGGCCGGTGAAGGCCACCGAGGCCCCGACACCGCCGTCCGACCCGTAGCCCTGCAGCCAGGCGTAGGTGACCCCCGCGGCCGCGCCCAGGGTCAAGCAGACCAAGTAGAGCCAACCGAGTACCGTGTGTCTACGTTGGGAATGCCAAGTATTTGGGGTAGTTGAGGTGGTGAAGGTGGTGGTTGAGGTCTGTGCCAGGGCGAGGAAGAGGGCGGCGGCGGAGAGGTAGATGTGGGCGTAGATGAGGGCAGGGTGGCGGCGGAAGGGTTCGCGGGGCTGCGGGTGCGGGTAGAGGCGGTCGACGATGATAAAGCCCGAGTCGATGCCGAACAGGAAGAAGTAGAGCTGCGGCAGAAAGAGGAGGAGGGCGGGCAGGGTGACGAAAGCGTGGAAGCCCAACATGTCGCGCATAAACTTTTGTTTTGTTTGTAATTATTATATTTATTACCAAATAAACTTCATGAAAACAGAAAGAAATGCGAGGAAAAGGAATTTTAGGAGGCAACTTCGACCGAACCTGGCCATTGCATTAGCCAAAGAGGACTTCGTTGCACTCGGCCTGCAGCGCGCGGAAGTACTCCTCGCTCACGTCCCAAACGTTGGTCTGGTGGCTGTAGCGGCTCACGATGCGCACGCCGTGCGCCTCCTCGAGTATCTCGCGACACAGCCCCTTCAGCTCGTCTGTCGGCTCTCTTGGCTTTGCTGGGGGCGGGCAGGAGGGTGTCGAGCTCGCCTGGGCCGTGACTTGTGCCTGGGCCTGGGCAAGCCGGTGCTGCGCCTGGGCCAGCTCGCGCTTCAGTCGGCTCACCTCGTCGCTCTGCGGCTGAGTGTCCGACTTTGGAGTGTTAGTGCCCTCCCGCAGGAGCTGGTTCAGTGACCGCTGTTGGGTCTCCACCGCCGTCAGTAGAGTCGCGTTCTGCCAAGCAAGCCCAGCGCTGAGGACCACCACGAGCGAGGCCAGGAGGAGAGTGTGCATGTGGGGGTGCAGGCGGTTTGTTGTTTGTTCTGCGCAGCAATTCGGTTTGGGGGGTGGTTGGTTGTTGGTGGTCTGACACAGAGTCCTAAAGCTGGCGGACGCACCTGATTGGCCGTCGACAAATGTAAGCCAACCAAAGAGCGACATTGCTTGTAACGGGAAGGTGGCCACCGCGACCAATAGGAAACGAGCTGAGGCCAACAGTACCGTTCCTATTGGGCAATGCATTGCGGACACGTTAAGTTAGATCGACCAGCTGTGTTATTGGGCTAAAAAAGCCGGTTCGGGCGAAGAAGATGGCGTCGTTTTCATTGTTCGAAAGAATGCTCACTCCTTTCTCCACCGCACCTCTCCAACACAAGACACCTGAGCGTTCGAATGAGTGACCAAGCAACGACGAACAACAACGGACGCCCCATCAAGAAGGAGCACCTGCTACGCCCAACACGGGACGACGTCGAGGTCGGTATTCTGGAGTTCTTGGGGACGCTGGTCAATCGCGTCAAGGCCCCGTCGGTCCAGTGGGTCGAGAACTTCTCGTTCCTCAACGCGCTCTTCCTGCTCGGCTTCGTTGGGCTTTCCTACGTCGTCGTGTTCCACCACCACCTGATCGTCATTCACGTCCACCCAGTCGACTGGTGCGAGGGGGAGAAGGCCAAGGCCAAGTTGGAGCTGGACGACATCTGCGACCAGGCCAAGTCCGTGCTGGCCAAGGACCAAGCCTTCCTGTTCAACATCGCGTCCTTCGCGGGCGACGTATGCCAGGGCTACAACCAGGCGAAAACGTTCGAGTGGGTAGCCAAGGTCGCGCCCAACGCGCCTCCCCAACCCTCGGCAGACCAGGACAGCATGGGAAGGAAGAACGGGCATCAGGAAGGCGACCTCGCGCAGGTCAAGGACGCGCTGAGCACCTTCTGCAAGCTCATGCTCAAGGAGGTCATAGAGAAGCAGCAAAACTCCACGGCCGTGACGTTCTGGGACGACACGCACAAGAAGTTGCAGACCACCGCCGTTTCTGCCGCGACCGCACCACCGCAATAAAAAAAAGAGAAAAAGATCAATTTCTTTTTTTCTCTTCCTCATCGCTTCTATCGATCTTTGCCCCTCATGGCCACTCGCGGCAGGAGGGATTGGTACGGCAAATGCCAACTAGTTGTTTCTATGGATTAAGCCTAAATTTTTTAAATCTATTTTTTTCAAAATAAAATGGGCACACAGGGTCGATGCACGCTCGACCCCAAGTATATCGGCAAATCAGCAGTGGGGCCTGCACAGGGAGGCATCTGTTGAGGTGCGCTCATCAACGGCCAACACGCACGACTTCGTGCCACTGGCCAGCGCGCTCGCCCCTCACAATGTACACGCCCCCCCCCCCGCACTCTCCTCCTGGCGCCACCGGCCAACTGGCGCGTACTGATTCGGGTGGGTGGGGGGAGTAATGCAGGAGATGAACTACGCCGCGTGGGCGGTGTCGGGCGTGAAAGACGGCAACAGCACGGCCACGGTGTCGGTCGTCGACCTGCAGAGCTTCAACGTGCGCGCCCGTTGTCTCCTGATCACGTACCCTTTTGTTGCGCACTCACTCGCACACGCACACGCACGACCGCACACGACACACACACGACACACACGACACAGGTGATCCGCACATTGACGTTCGAGGGTCCTCTCTGGGACATCGCCTGGCGCGACACCTTCCTGATCTGCGCGTCTTCACAAGTACACTGCACGCTGCTTTAGACCTGAGGCTGCTGCGAAACTCACCTGTGCGTGTTGTGTGTTGTGTGCCGTGTGTGTCGTGTGCGTGTGCGGTGGTGCGTGTGCGTGTGCGTGTGCGTGGTGTGTGTTGTGTATTGTGTGTGCTTCTTCGTCCACGCAGGGCAAGATCACAATGACCATTCTGGGTACCGAGAACGCACTGCCCCCGCAGGAGCTCACTTGCCCGAGCGTCAACGTATAGACCCATTTCTTTTGTCACACCGCACGCACCACCGCACACGCACCACCGCACACGCACACGCACACGGGACCAATCATTAAGCGCATGTTTGTAAACACGACAGGATGAGGAGTTGGACCTGGAGGAGCTGGCGGAGGGTCGAGTGTGGGTGGGCGACGAGGCGACGCGGGTCCGGCGCGTCGCGCTGCATCCGCGGCTGGCCACCACCCCCACCCTCCTCAGCGCGCAGTGCTCCGCGGTGCAGATCTGGGACATCGCCAACTCGGACGCGCCCATCCTCGCCAAGCGGGTCTCGTACCCCTTATAATTTATTGTATTAATATTAATATTTATTTGTTTATATTATTTTTGAATTAATACAAATTATTATTATTTATTTGTTTATATTTGTTATTTTGATTAACTGACGTGGGCCAGCAGGTGTCCAAAGATTTGGTGCTCTGCGCCGAGTGGGATCCACACAACGACAAGATCTTCGGCGTGGCCGGTCAACGGTAACCGCACGACACGGCACGACACGCAACACACGACACACTACGCAACACACGGCACACGCAACACATATGCCTGGTGAAGAGCTTAGTTGTGAATTTTGTGCGCGCCTTGTAGGGGTACCATGAAGCTGCTCGACGCACGAGATGGGTCCTCGGGGTACTCGTGCGTGTGGGTCAAGAGGCAGGCCCACGCAGCGCCCATCCGCGCGATGAAATGGAACCCCTGCGTGCCCCACTGGATCGCCACCGGAGGTACCACACACGACACACGCACACGCAACACAACACGCGACACGACACGACACAACACACGCTCAACCGCACACGCACACGGTGGCACGCGTGCTGATGCGGGAGTGGTTAGGTGAGGAGGGGCTGGTCAAGTTGTGGGACTTGCGGTACGGGGCGAGGCCCGTGTGCACGATCCACGGCCACACGGGGCCGGTCAATTCGGTCGATTGGAACGCGGCGCACCCGGACCTGCTGGTCTCGGGCGGGTCCGATCGGAGCCTCCGCGTGACCTCGCTCACCGCCGACAACCTGACCGTCGTCGGCTCCATGTCCTGCGGCACCCTCACCGACCAAATAACACAAGGTCAGTACACGACACGCACGACACGCACGACACGCACGACACGCACGACACACACAGGACAAGGACTGATGGAGAGGTGTGCAGTGGGCTGTTCGGGATTCAGTCGAGACCGGTGTGTGGCGGCCACGGCCAACGGTGTAATCCACACGGCCCGCTTTGGCCCGGGCTTCTTCGAACCCCTCACCCAACAGCTCTCCCGGTGCGAAATGGCACACGACATGCAACACGACACACGACACACGACACGCAACACGCAACACGCACCGCACGACACACACGACACACGGCTGACGCGAGGACGAATGTTGCAGGTTTCCCGTGGAGGAGAGGACCAGCGACGAACGCAAGCTGGAGAAGCTCGTCTACGACCGCGAACTGGACGCGGCGCTCAAGCTCGGAGTGCAGCTCGTGGACAAGCACCACATGCTCAAAAAGTACGAAGTGGCACACGGCACGCACACGACACGCACACGACACGCACACGACATGACGCACGACATGGCACTCACGCGAGTCCATTAGGTCCGAAGAGGACCTGCACGAGGTGATCCGCTTGTGTTCGCCGGTCTCGCCCTCGAGTCCCTCGCAGTGGAGCGACACCCACACGCCCCCGCCATCGACCGCCTTCCAGGTATCCCCGCTCCCCCTCAATCTTTTGAACACTCCTCCAAACCAACCCATTCTTGCGCGTGTGCGTGTGCTGTGGTGCGTGTGCTGTGGTGCGTGTGCGTGTGTCGTGTGTGTGTGTCGTGTGTGTGTGTGTGTGTGTGCGTGTGTGCGTGTGTGCGTGTGCGGCGTGTGTGCGGTGGTGCGTGAGTAGAAAGAGGCGTTGAAGCACGCGCGGAGGATACCGTACAACTACCCGCTGCCCAAGGAGTTCCCGGCCGGCATGCAGCGACGGCTGAATCTGCTGCGGCTCGGCATGCGCGTGTCCAAACTGGCCCGCAAGAAACAGCACGCCAAGCTCATCGCCCTGCAAGAGTACCCCCCCCCTACCACCGCACACGACACACTACCACCGCACACGCCACGACACGACACCCACACTACCTACGACACTGACCTGCCCACGCCGACAGCACCATGTTGGAGGAGATGGATGCCAACTTCGACCTGTTCGATACGAGCGTGCTGCAGAACGTGGTCAACGTCATCTTCAGCAAGAATTTCGACCAAGGTAATATTATTTTGTTTTTTCGTTTCGTTTTCGTTTTCGTTTTCGTTTTCGTTTTCGTTGTTGACTGGTTTTCGTGGGTCGCGTGGGTGCTGCAGGGATCAACCTGGCGCTGGAGTTGGGAAAGCGATTCAACCGGGCCGACCGCTGGACGGACTTCATTCCCATCGCGGCCAGCGTCTTGTCGCCCAGCATCTTCGAGGCACTTGGCCCCCTCCTCTCCCAATCATTGCGGCGAAGCAACACTTACACCCGCACCGCCGCACACACCGCCGCACACACCGCACACACCGCACGCATGGCTGCGCTCCAAAGACGGCGGCCGACTCTCCCGCGCACGACGAAGCGATGAGCCTGCTCGCGCAGAGCCTCACCAAAGACACGGTCGGCGACCAGTTCGAGCTTCTCCGGTAAAAAACACAGCATGGACCACCCAGGGGAGTGAGAGTGAGTCGCAACGAACTGACCACCAACGACGGTGATGGCGCAGGAGCTTCCTAAGGAAGCAGTACAGCGACAAGCCCCCGTCGGACGAGGAGATCCTGGGCCTGCTGGGCACCCACGTCGAGTCCTTCATCAGCCTCTCGGCCCACGTCAACCGGGCCTACCTCAACGCCCTCTTCCGGCAGGAGGTAAGCCACGTTGCCCTCCCCCCACTCTTAAAAGAAAAGACTCAGTGTGTGCGTGCGGTGGTGCGGTGTGTGCGTGTGCGGTCGTGCGGTGTGTGCGTGTGCGTGTGCGGTGTGCGGCGCAGGCGTGGGACGCGTTCTATATTCTGGCGACGGAGCTGGCCCACAAGGCGAAGGGCTTCGAGTTCGAGACCTACGTGAACAACTTCATGCGGGACGTGGTGTTCCCGGCGTTCAGCAACTACCTCGACAGCTGCCAGGAGCCCAAGGCGAAGCTCCCCGCGAAGCGGGAGTGCATCAAGAAGATCGCGAGCTTCGATCTCAACATCACCCTCGGCGCCGACATCTCCTATCTCACCCAGCTCCTGCCCTCCGTTGTCAAGTGCGTTCCCGACGCACGACACACACACGCACACGATACGACACGACACACACACGCACACACGACACATGACACGCAACGCTGATGTGGGCAACGACAGGAACGTGTGGAAGAGCATCAGGAAGGACATCGAGAAGGCCAACCGAAAGGAGGCGGACAAGAAGAAAGCTGTCGCGTACGGGCCAAATTCTCGCCCGTCACCGTCATGTGGGTGCTTGGCTGACTTGGTGATGTGATGTGGGGTTGTGGGTTGTGTGTGGCAATAGATTCGCCAAGAACATGCTGGCGGACTTAGAGGACATAATGGCGGGCAAGAGCTTCAAGACCGACGCCATCGAGCACGAAGTCAAGAAGGTCACCGACGGCCTCGTCGACTTTGTCTCGCAATGACGAAGGAAAGAAGAAGAAGAGACGCACATTGTAATTTCGCAACAGCGAAGAGACATACACACAAATATAAAAATAGATCAAATGGCCACTCTGGCACCAGTCGCACTGTACCACCACCGCCATCAACCACCCTTCCTCTTCTGCTGTTGGCATCTCAAGTCATTCCTCCAAGGCCAGCAGAGCTTTGCCAATCCTCTGGCATTTGTTTCCCAATTTCTGGAGGAATTTCCGTTCCAGGATATTACATGTCAACGAGAATTTCTTGTCTTGCGCTATATTTGTAACCTCCCATAATGTTGGGGACCGGGTGCCCACGACGCCTTTATGAGGGCGCGAGTCTGCGTTGTTTCATTCGGGGGTGTTGGAGGGACCGTGAGGAAGAGCCATGATCTGCACTGCGGGGGGAGGGGTTAAGCTTGCCTTGGGACAACTGAACCCGGTTGGACCAAGGTGTAGTGCCTGCAGGGAGCTGTTCACCACGACCACCCAACAACACCAGTTCCCCCAAGGGTCATACCTTGGGGGAACACCCACCTTTTTGGTCGTGGTGGAAACAATCTCAGATCAGCTGGCCTGAGGCCATCTCGACATCGGCGGCGAACTGGAGGGCGACCTTGGTGGTGTGGGGTCCCTCGAGGTGGTTCTTGCTCCCTGTTCACCAGCACCCTCTGCCCAACTTGAACGTGTGAAATTTTGTAATGATCAACACCATCCCCGGGTCACACAAGGGGGGGAAATATCAGGTGGGCGAGACGAGCTGGCGAGAGGGTTGTTGTAGACGTGTGAGATCTCTCACCTTTATTCTTCTTCTGTACCACACCACCTTCGCCCAGACCTCTTCCAGCTGCCCTTTGTCCGTCCGCCATACAATTTTGTGCACCCTCATTCTTTTTTTCATATCATTTCCTTTTTAGTAAAAAAAACACGGTTCACTTCAGGCTGCCCGACGAGATCGCCCAACGCCTTGTCCAGGAGCCTCAATCACATTCCCGACAATTACTTCACCTTCATCTGCATCAAAGAAGCCAAAGGCGAACAAGAAACAAGCTGTGCCCGACAAGAAGATGAATAAGAAGATGGCCGCGGGTGCGGCGTCGTACGTGTTCCTGCCGCCGTGCGCGCCACCGAACCGCACGTGACCATCCTGGGCGGCCTGCGCCAGGTCGACATCGAAGCCATCCTGCGACCTTCAACTGAACTCAGTCCGACGACCAGCCCCACCACTTCGACCTCAGTTCGGCCGCGTCGCGGTGTGGAACAGGCACCCGACGCAGTCGACGTCGGACATGGGCTGGAACAACTACAACGCACCAGTTTCGCCCTTTGTGGATAAATATGTTGTTGTTGTTGTTTGCTCACATGAACATGTAGAGTGTGATGTATTGAGAGTGGAAAATTGAATGAACAACAGAGGTGTGAGAAGGGGGGAAGAAAGGGGGAAGAGGAAAGCGAAGAGAAGAAGAAGAAGAAGAAGCGCGCTGCTTAGTCGACCTCCTCCATCCTGGAGCCCTCATCAGCGGCTTCCTCGCTCTCTAGCGGCGGGAGGTCGTCGTCGCCCATGACGCGGTCGCTCTCGGTGTCCTCGATGCTGAGGCCCAGCTTGATCATGCGGTGGATGCGCTGGGCGAAGCCGCCCGGCTCCTCGAGCGAGAAGCCCGACGCGAGCAGGGCCGTGTCGAACAGGAGCCACACGAGGTCCTTCACGGTCTTGTCGTTCTTGTCGGCGTCGGCCTTCTTCCTGAGCTCGGTCACGATCGCGTGGTCGGGGTTGATCTCGAGCGTCTTCTTCGAGACCATGTAGGTCTGCATCGAGTTGTCGCGCAGGGCCTGAGCGCGCATGATCCGCTCCATGTTGGCCGACCACCCGAACTCGCCCGTCACCAGCACGCACGGCGAGTCCACCAGCCTGTTCGAGATCACCACCTAC
>CDFB01064009.1:31587-49916 GCA_000826425.1 Acanthamoeba lugdunensis | reverse complement strand
CGTGTGCGTGTGCGTGTGCGTGTGCGTGTGCGTGTGCGTGTGCGTGTGCGTGTGCGTGCGTTACTCAACGTGTTGGCGCACACAGGACGTAAAGGCGGAACGTGCGGCGCGAGTGCGAGCAGCAACGGAGACGCCAGACCGCCCTGAGGGACTTCATGCCGCGTCAGACCTGACCGAAAGGAAGATCCGGGACTGTACGTGGCATTCGGGACACTCAAACGCGGCACACACACACACACACACACACACGAGGGGCACAGCTAACCCTCGTATGTCGTGGGTGTGCAGTCACCAAAGCGGACAATCCGGTGCTGGCCGCCCAGGAGGAGCTCCACGCGCTGGGGCTGCGGCTGGACGAGCTGGGCAAGCGGATGCACGACGAGAAGGTCGCGCTCGACCGCCTTGCCGACCTGACCTCTCGGTTTATGCGGTAGTAACGTTCCGCCCTCACCGACCCCTCCTGCGTGTGTAGGGGCCTCATCTTTTGTTTACCACCGAATGCGTGTATTTTTTTGGGCTCACGTCGCATAAAAGCCCTTCTTGCTCAAAGAAAGGTGCTGTGACGCTGGTCGATGAAGCAATGATTGTTCCCTGTTGAGGGAAGGACGGACTTCGGGGGGGGTTTGTGAAGGTGACGTCACCAAATGGACCTTTATTTTATTTATTTTTGTGAGGAAGAGCACTGGCGTGGAGCCACACTCGATTGCTGCAGATTTGCTTGAGCTGAGCGATGTTGACCCTCAGCGACACGCAGAAGGTGGGGCTGGTGATGACGAGCTTCGGGGCGTTCTGCACTGCCTTCGGCATCCTTCTCATGATGGACCGCGGTCTCCTTGCGCTGGGCAACGTGCGCACCCCACCCTACTTGTGCTCCTCGTGCACCGCCCCNCCCCTCATCAACCAACCCACAACACCTCCCTGTGCAGATACTGTTCGTGACAGGGTCGGTGCTGCTTGTGGGTACCTTCACGCAACACTACACACAATGCCGACAAGCACACCAGCACCGCGCGGTTCACGCTCTCACCCTTGTTGCGTGCTGCGGTGCCCTGTAGGCTTGGACAGGGCGTCTTCATTCTTCCTCGAGCAGAGTCGGCTGAAGGGCAGCGTGTGCTTCTTCGGCGGGATCGTTTTCGTGCTCATCAAGTGGCCCATCCTCGGCCTACTCGTCGAGGTGTTTGGCTTCGTTAATCTTTTCGGGTGAGTAGAGCACTACACCCCCCAAAGCGTGCCTGTATGTCATGTTAACGGACACTGTGACTTGGTGTGATATCGACACAGCAACTCTTTCCCATGGCTGCTGGTGATCCTGAGGAACGTACCAGTTCTCGGCACCTTGCTCTCACTCCCCGTGATTTCCCCCGTACATGCCTTCCTCCCCTTTGTGTCGTTCCTCTGCTCGGGCTGCCGCGCTTTGTTCTCACCTCCGCACGCGTGCACCTCCTCTCCCCTTGTGGCTTGCCGACAGTTCCTTGATTGGGTCAGTGGTGTTGTTGCAAGTGACAGCAATAAAGCCGAGTGAGGATCACACTACACAGCCCGTGTACCGCCCAACACGATGGGGCAGAGTACAGTGCGTGTACTACCACCGCCCGACCTCCGCTTCCCGCATACCACTGAAGAAGGCTCGTGTTCGGCGCCACATTGACCTTCGCGCCGGCAGCCCAGGCAAGGCGTGTGAGTGTTCTGGTGCTTCGACGTACGTACGTGTACGATTAAACAATCGTTTATTTGGTGGGTGTCGGTTGGTTTGTATGCACAGATGCCTCTGCCCTCAGAGCGAGTGGTGTAGACGGTGGTGGAGAGGTAAAATTTACACGCTGGCTTCCCGTACGGGGTAGAAGTAGGGGTGGTTCATGGCCTCCTTGGCCGTGAGACGCGTCTGGTGGTCGTAGCGCAGCAGCTTGTCCAGGAAGTCGATGGCCTCCGGCACCGCCAGGTGCTTGTTCTCGTTCGTGACAAACTTCTTCCACGGTTTCCGCGAATGCCTGCGTTGTGGTGTGTGTGTGTGTGTGTTAAGCACAGGCGAAGTGAAGCGAAGCGGCAGCACGGGCTACAAGCGGGCGCCATACCTTCCAATCATCGATTGGAAATGGGGGTCGAGCACGATGGTGTACTTGTCCAAGTAGGCGTAGAGCCCCTCCGTGCCCAGCACCTTCGCGATCTTGACCAGCTGATCCTGGTTGTCGTGTCCATGGAAGAACGGTTCCTTGCGGAAGATCTGGAAGAAGCGAACATCATCAGAGTCTTGCGCGAGCGTTTACGAACATAGACGGAGTAAGCGAGGGTTGTACCATGCCAGCAAACATGCAGCCTAAGCTCCACATGTCGAGGCTGTAGTCGTAGTCCTGGAGGTCGACAAGCAGTTCGGGTCCCTTGAAGTAGCGCGAGGCGACGCGCACGTTATACTCCTGCTCCGGGTGGTAGAACTCGGCCAGACCCCAGTCGATGAGTCGCAGCTTCCGCTTGGAGTGGTCGATCATCACGTTATGTGGCTTCACGTCCCGGTGCATGATGCCGTTCGAGTGGGCGTAGTCCAACGCCTGCGCCCACGCCACGCACACAGCACCGTTTAGTGTGCCGGCCGAGAAGAGAAGCGGGGAACGCGATAGAGGGGCGTCTACCTTGAGAAGTTCGTAGATGTAATAACGCACGTCGTAGTCGCTGAGCGTGGGGTACAGGATCTTGAAGTCGGTGTTGTTGACGAATTCGAAGATGAGGCTGGGCGTCTTGGAATGCGGGTCGCGCACGACGTCCATGAGTTTGATGATGTTGGGGCCACCGCACAGATTCTGGAGGATCTTGATCTCGCGCCTGATCTTCTTCTTTTTCACTGGTTTGAGGATTTTCACGATGCACTTCTCTGACGTGACCGAATTGAGGCCTTCGAACACCTCGCTGTACTTGCCCCTTCCCACCTTTCGTATCACCTCGTAGTCATCCTGGTCACTGCGTACGTGCCAGTTTGTTAGGCTAGCCCCCAGGCGAATTGCAGCGAGTAATGTCGATTGCGGGGGGGGGGGGCAAATACCCCCACTGCACATTGAGGGCTTCGTAATTCCAGTACTCCCTGGGCCTGTGCTGATTCACGTCGGCATACACCCTGGCCCTACTCTTGACCGTTCGATTACGATTCCTGTGTCTGGCCGAATTCGTGGCCGGCAGCTTCCACATCTCTGCCTGGTTTTGGGTGGTCCTCGCGAATGACCCGCTGACCGCTGTTCGAATCGTTAGCTGAGTCCTCTTCGTCGTTGATTTGCTCTCGCAGGCAAGGCACCTTTGCGGTTATGGCACGCAACTGTTGATCTTCTTGCCCCTCCGGAGTGCTCTCGGTCGTTTTCCGATTTCAGTCGACCAACCAGTTTTCAACGTCGGATAATACCTCCAAGGAAATCAAGGAAACTCATTTTCCTTCCATCTTCGCACGACACGCAGCCAGTGGTCTGGGCCTGGGGTTGTGTGGCGGCATGCTGTTCAAGCTGCAGATTCTGAGCCTGTCTCTAGAGCCTGGCATCCCATTTAAAGCCAAGGATGAGCGACCCCGCAACATCTTTCTGGACCTGTGGAGCCAAGGCCAACCGAAGAGGTATTTATTTAATCCCTTTAATCGCATTAATGTGGCATCCTTCATCATTTCATGAGTGCCAAGTCACGAACTTATGCGGATATTTATTATATAAATAATATCGAACGCACAAATCTGTGCCAGGCGGTACTTCCTGGGCAGGTTTGGGAGCTCGAAGCAGAAGCGCTACGCATCGGTGGTGCACTTCACCTCCACTCCGGTGACACTGCAGCTTTCGTTCGGCGTCGGTGGTGTGGCACTGCTCTACAACAACCTCGGTCGGCACACACTGTTCGAGTTCCTCGATGACCCGCACTCCTCCAAAACCGAGCGGCGACAGGTTAGAAGCGTGTGTTGTGCTGTGTGCTGTGCTGTGTGAGTTGTGTGTGCTGTGAGTTGTCGTGCACCATTTGACTGATGAACAATGGCCAGTTTCTGCCGTTTGGGCGAGGCGGGCCAGTGTACCACCTGGAGTACATCCTCAAGCCGGTGACCTGCGCCTACGGGTTCGTCCTCAACGAGATCTCATGCCTCAGCCAAGTCTCCTCAAAACTGCGCAAGGATCCCCTCGACGTCGAGGTGCGGTGGTGCCAGTCTTCCCTGTGCACAGGTCCAGCGAGTCTCACTGTGCCGCGCGCATGTGTGCGTGTGCGTGTGGTGCCGTGTAGGTAGAATTCAACAACTCGCGGCACAGCATCCTACCGGGCGTGATGAACCGATACAGCATGGGCACCTTCTCTTCGAACGAAGTTAGCACCATCCACTCTGTCAATAACTATATCCTCACCCAACCCCCTCTTCCATTCTTCATTCACCTTCATTCGCTGCTGCTGCTGCTGCTGCTGCTCAACTGCGTTCATTTCCTTAACGCACGACACGTTCCTTCGCTTCGCTGAGCAACTTTGTGGTGACGTTCTACGTGCGCGGGTGGCTGTCGGACCACATCCTGGGCACCATCAAACTCCTTCCGCTCGACGAGGTCCTGCAAAACGACCCGGCCAAGGTGCTGCGCCTTCTCGATCACCAGCAGCTCGCACACGGCAGCAGCGGCATCGCTGCGCCCAGAGCTCCCGTGCGGACCAAGGTGGACGAGATCATGGGAGACAACTGCGAGGCCGACGAGCAGATCAAAGACGACTACGCCCGGCTGGAGGAGCTCGCGAACAAGGGCGGGCTGCTGTTCTCGTTCATGGACCACCCGGAAGACCCCGAGGAGATGGAAGAGGAACTCCTCCTTATTGGCGGTACGCCTTGCACAGTTTGAGAAGTCTTTGATCTTCTGCTTCATCTGACCCGCCGTGCGTTGACTCTCGACAGACGACGAAACGCTGATCACGAAGACGCTCAACTTGAGCTCGCCCGAGGGCGGCTCGTACGTGATCGTGCTCAGCTTAACGAAGGAGAAAGAGGGCATGGCCGGCGATCACGTCGTGCCGGCCCACCTATGGAACTTCGTGAGTAGGCGGGACTACTACCTGCTGCGAGGCAATGAACCCGAGCCGGACGCCATCCACCACCATCGCTCCGACGAAGCGGCCGACAGCGGTAACAACACCACACGAGGAACGGACGCGATGGTGGTGCAGGGGAAGAGGATTGGCGCCAAGGACATCGAAGGCGACATGGTGACCAGCGACAGCTTCAGCAACTGGACTCAGGGTAACGACGTCGACGTGCTCATCGACGGTTTGGAGACATTCGAACGCATGTTCGAGGTACCCCTCAACCCCCACTCTTACGCATTTCATTCATGAGTTGACCGCCTTCCCGTTGGTGCAGTGCATGATGCTTGCGCAACACTCGATCAGCATATTGGCGTGGGAGGTATCACTTTCGTTCGGCCTCATCCTGGTGCAGCGAGCCAAGATTCCCATCCCGCCACTCACACCTCCCTCGGCCAAGTGGGTGAGCCTCGAGGTACGTACGCCTCCTGATGGTGTGGTGTCCGTTTACTTTTGCGCTTTGTTCATTTGTCTTTTTTGTTGGGTGCAGGACGTCCTGCTATCGCGAGCACTTTCCGGCGTGCGAGTGCGCATCATCGTGTGGCGGCACGAGCTTGTATCACACATCAACCGGATGCTGTACATGGGCGAGTGGTCGATCGACAGCGAAGTGGCCAAGCTACAGAGCCGCTGCCAGAAGCACGGCCTCGTGTGCAAGGTCTTCCACACAATCACCAACATCGTACGTGCCACACATGCGCTATTGGTACCGCCGCTCTTTAGTGTATGCTGACGTCAGTCTGATATCACAGCCGGACGGCAGTTCGTCGTATGCGAATCCCTACGACAACGAGACCGACGCCAACGTGGTGGTAATTATCGCGGGCAACCCCAAGGGGATCTACTCGGCCCACCACGAGAAGTTGGTCCTGATCGACGCCGAGTGTCCGCCCCACACCGTGGCATTCACCGGGGTACGCACGCATGTCCCTCGCTGGGCGTTCATTCTTGACATTCTTTGACTCCACCACGCCCCCACGCGCACCAGGGATTCGACATTGCGAGGGGAAGGTATGATCAGCCGCTGCACCAACTTCCCCGACCCTACTGGGAGGACCTCAACCCGATGACACCCTCCACCGAAGACCAAATGATCTACGGCCACGAGGTTCAGCCGCTGTTGCGCCGCATCCGCATTCTGTGGCACGACATACAGGTACCCACCACTATCATCAACACGCCGACAATTCGAAGGGCTCATCATCACACAACACTCCGTCGACGTGGCGTTCACTTCAACAGTTGATGATCAAGGGTCCGGCAGCCCAGCACTTCCAGCTGCATTTTGCCCAGCGGTGGAGCTACGCCTTCACTCACGATCCCTCCAAAACACGAAACCTCACCCACTACATTCCGCACACGGTACCGACCCCCTCCCCCGAAGAAGCCAACCACAATGCTACGACTCAAACTGTCGATTCTTCCAGAGAAAGGCCTGCAAGCATAGGCCGCAGGCCAGCTACTCCATGCGCTATGGCAGCTGCCCCATTCGTCTCACGCGAATATGGAATGGCGTGTTTGAAGGGTACGCCGACCGTCATCCACTTCCTCCGCTTGTTGGCGACGTGTGAAGTCCTCACCTCCGGGCGTACGCTTGCTTGTCTCCGCGCGCGCAGTCATTTTTTGTTTGACGAGTACAGCAAGATGATCACGGGCGCCAAGAAGTTCATCTACTTTGAGCACCAGTACCCGTTCCAGAACTTTGCCCTCACCTACTACATGTGCCAGGTACGTTGCTGCCTGCTCCTTTGCCACAATGGTCATAATCACTGATGATTAACTTACCATATGCGCACGACTTGTGCACACGAATCGGATGCATCCAGGCTCTGCGCAACAACCCGTCCCTGCTGGTTATCATTGTGGCGCCGGTGAAAACGGATCTTCCGCGGGGCATCGTCGGTGAGTGGATTGATTGGTCACAGGACCAGAGTACGCAGCCTCTCGCCCGCTCTCTTTCTATGCGTGCGGAGCCCCTCAGACTGACGCTTTACTACTGATTTGTGCAGTCGTTGAGCACCTCCACCTCATTCACCGGGTTGCGCCGGATCGCGTGGGCCTCTACGGTTTGGTTCGACAAGACGACCGAACCGAACGAAGTACGCCGCCGCCTCCACGAGCCGTGAGCTGTCATCGTTGATTGACCCTCAGTACTGATCTAAGGTTTCTTTCTGATGTGATCGCGACGATGCAGTAAAACCGATCTACGTGCACGCCAAGCTGGCCATCGTCGACGACGAGTGCATACTGACGGGGACCACCAACATGGACAACATGAGCTTCTTCTACTCGTCGGAGCTGTCGGTCACTGTCGCCCACCCGGCCCTGGCCAAGGGCACGCGCGTGCGGCTGCTCAAGGAGCACCTGGGCTCCTTCTACCGCCCGGCCATGGCCGAGACCGACCACTTCGGCCAGGTGTTCGACACCTTCCGCGACGTGGCCTCGCGCAACAGCGCCAGCCTGCGAGCCAACGGCACCCTGGTCGGGCGGCCCGTGTCGATGGCCCCCGACAACTATCAGTTCCTCCTCAACCGGGTCTACTACCCGAACAAGCTCTCCAAGTTCCTCTCCAAGACCGTCGGCTGGGACACCGAGGACATGCTCGTCAAGCTCCGCAGCCGACTCTTCTCCACCACCAAGCCCGAACACCACCGCGGCAGGCCGGGCACCAAGCCCGGGAGTGGACCACCACCACGCGGCACCGACCGACACCCAAAGCTCAAGGCCCAACTCTAGCGCTCAAGTCTTCGCCCCAATGGTCACACACCAGGTGGTGGTTTACTTTGCTGCTATCACCATCAGCTGAGAATACACCTGTACCACCTGCCCTCCTTCGCTTTCGCTCCTTGTCGGCTCCCTCCTCCCTCGTTCTCCGCCACCGCCTTCTTCTTCTTCAGCTGCTGCTGGCGAGTGGGCGACGTGCCGCTGCCGCTGCCCTCTTCGCCATCACCTTCGTGCTGCTGCTGCCGGGCAGGCGGAGGCGAATGCGGAATCTTCCTCGCCTTGCCCTCTTCGTTGGGCTCCCGCTCGTCGCTGGGCGTCGAGGCGTGCTGCTCCGCCGCTGGCGGACCACCACCGCCTCCAGATACCTGCTGCGCGGCGGCTGGTGGCGTTGTCGTGGCGTCGGGTGGTGGGTGTGGGTTGCGTCTGGCGGCGGGCGGCGTGTTGGCGAGAGCGGCCTTGCGCCGCTCCATCTCGCCGAAGAAGTTGAGCATCATGCTCACGAACTGTTCGTCGCTGAGCTCCTCCTTCGGTCCTCCGCCGCCGCCGCCGCTCCACCGGCCTGCCTCGCGTGGTTGGGGTACCTCGTCGCCGCCTCCTTCGCCCCACGGCCTTCCCTCCATCTCACCTTCACCTTCTTCTGCTTCTTCGGTCTGCAGTTCGACCTTGAGCTTCATGGCGCCCTCCTTCACCTTGAAGCCGTACACGATGCGCGACCTGCGGTAGGGGTGCACCGTCACCGGTGACCCGTCTCCCTCGTCGCCTCCGTCGCCCGCCGCATCTGCGGTGGTGCTGGTGCTGCCGCCGCCGAGTCCCGCCTCGTGGGAGGCCCGCCGGCCCAGGTTCATCAGCCGCCTGGCAGCCAGCGCGTGGGTCAGGTGCGTCTTCCTCAGCTCGCCCGTCTCTCCATCCGTAGGCGTGCCCGCGCGCAGCCAGACGTTCTCCTCCGCCAGGGCGCTGCCCGGCTGATGAGACGGCACCGGCGGCCGGCCCGCAGGCGAAGCGCCGTAGCTGACCGATGACGTCACGCTGCAGACGTCGGCGGCCAAGTCGGTGGTGCGTGAGGGCAGGGCTGAGGGTCCGCTGTGGTTGCCGTCGGCGAAGGGGCCGCCGTGCTGCTGGTCGTCAGCCGGCTCGACGATGACGTGCTGCAGCCGGATGATCTCCCGGAGATCGACCACGAAGCGCTGCACCACGCCTTTGAACCCCCGCTCCAGCGCTTCAGCTTCGGCCACAGGGTGCTGCTGCTGGGCTGCCTGGATGATGCCCGCGCCCTGCAGGATCAGCTCCTTCATTCGGCGCAGCAGGCCCTCGCTCAGCGCCCGCTGCTGCTGTCGCTCGGCGCAGTTAAGGTGGCGGTCGTGCTGTGCTGTGGTGGTGTCGGCAAAGGAGTCGAACACGCGTTCGAGGCAATCGGACAGCCGGCGGAGAGAGGATACCAGGAGCCCGCTGGGTTCGGTGGTGTCGGTGGGGGAGGAGAGCAGGCGGCCCACGCATTCGAGGGTGTGGCGCACGATGCGGCTCACCTCGTGGGCCAACTGGTTCAGATGCGCGAGGCGGGTCCTCTCAGCTGCTGCTGAGACCCTCCCGGCCAGGTCTCCTCCACGCTCCGCCATGGTGGGTGGGTGGTGCGCCCACACAACTTTTGTACAAATCTCGAGTACCTTGATTTGTCGTTCTTCGTCTTTTGGTTCGTTTCTTGTTGCCCGGTGCCTGATGTCCCGTTGGTGCGTTGTGTGCCCAGTAAAAATGAAGTTGCACAAAATCAAATGGGAATTAATTTTAAATTATCCAAAATAATTATTTCCAGGAAGTGAGAACCCAAAAAGCCAGGAAAAGCCCCAATTTCGTTTGTTGTCTTTTAGTGAAGCAAAATAAACGCGACGAGCGAAAAGAGAGGTCTGCCAGAAACTGAAGCGAAGAAGGTTGAACGTGAGCGCAGAGGAGGACGAAGAGGAGGACGCTGCGAGTGGCATCTTCCCAAAACGCACCACAAAAACCATGCAGGCACGCGGCAACAACGCAATCTCCCAGTTCGTGGCCGTGACCGGCGCAGATGAGGACACGGCCAAGTACTACCTCGAAGCCAACGGCTACGACCTCGAGGTCCATCCCCCTCCCCCCTCTTTTCTGTTCTTCTGGGCTGCTGCTCACAGGCCTCCCATCATCTTCGAATCATCCCCTCAACAAACACAGAAAGCGACAGTTCTGTTCTTCGACTCTGGTGGCGTACGTCACCCCCCCCCNTTTTCTCCTTTCTCTCCTTGACCATGGCCTCGCAGTGGAGTTTATATTCATTTTTAAATATTAATTTATAACGTTGTGGTCCTGGCCAGGCGGCGGCGGTGCTGAGCGGTGGAGCGGGAGCGGGAGCGGCGCCGAAGAAGGACGCAGAGGACACGGGGGCGAAGAACGTGGGGCTCGAGTTCGACGCGCAGGCCTACGGCGAGCAGCTGCAGCGCACGTTCGCGGTGCTGCTCGACGAGTCGGGTCCGCACGCGCACGCCTTCAGCGACGTGACGCTCGTCGTCCACGGCGAGAAGGTGCCGGCGCACCGCGTGATCCTGAGCGCGTGGAGCCCGGTGTTGCGGGACCACCTCCTGGCCAACGCCGACAAGCGGGAGGTGGAGCTGCAGCTGCCCCACCAGGAGCTCAGCGTCCCCGTCTTCAAGCAGGTGCTGCACTTCATCTACACCGGCTGCACCGAGCTCTCCAAGGAAATCGCCATTCCTCTGCTGGTGCGCACCACTTCTGCTTCCCGCGGCTTACTGCTTGCTCTCAACCTTCGCTCTCTCTCTCTCTCTCTCGCTTTCGCTTTCGTTCTTTGTTGTTTCGGGCGAGTGTAGGAGCTCTCCAATCAGCTGCAGGTGCAGAGCCTCAAAGACAAGACGAGCGAGTTCATCTTCGTCGCCGAGCAGAAGAAAGACATCGGTCACCTGCTGGAGCTCGCCCGGAAGTACGAGTCCAAGCACCTCGAGAAACGATGCGCGGCCCACCTGGGTAATTTGGACTTCACTGCGTTGCTTGCTCTTGGCTCGGGTGTAAGGTGGCACTCACGTGTTTTTGTTCTTATTGTTGTGGCGCAGCCGATCGATTTGAGGACTGTCTGCGGGACGACAGCCTCAACAGCCTGCCCGTGAGCACGTGGAGCGAACTGCTGCTGCGAGACGACATCCGGGTGTCCAACGAGGAGGACGTCTTCAAGGCCGTCATCAAATACGCCCAGACCAACCCCATCACCAAGGACGACACTCTCAAGGCCCTCCTGCCCCTCGTCAGGTACGGCCCCCGCCCACCCACCACAGCCATCACTGGTTGTGTCGACTGGGCCGTGGCCGAGGGCTGATGTTTAACTTCCTTTCCACGCGCAGGTTCGAGCTGCTCCCGAACCGGTTCCTGGTGGAGGAAGTGGACCTCAACCCGGAGCTGAAGGAGTTGACGTTCGTGCACGCGCTGGTCCACGAGGCCTACCGCCAGAAGCTCTACCAACAGACCGGCGGCGCACCGCAGACCGCCCGGCGTGCGGGCCGCGGTCAGGGCCGAGGTGGCGCCGGCGGGGTGTGGAGCAGTGCGCTCATGTCGCCCGGCATCGAAGTGCTTGAAGGTGGCAAGACGGTGCGGCACACGGGCGCAGGCAAGGGCACGGCGCAGGCGTGGCAGTCGGTGGCCCTCGACTCGTGGCTCTCGTCGGGCACCCACGTCTACACGTTCAAGATCGACAAGAACGCCTCGAACTGGCTCTTCATCGGCGTGGCCGCGCGGTCGTGGGAGGGCTACACCGACACTTCGAACGGCTACGTGGGCCACTACCACGACAGCTGGGGCTTCGGCTCCTACACGGGCTGGGGCCGCGCCCACGCCAGCAAGAACTCGGCCTTCGGTACGACTACGCTGGGGTGTACTGTCGCCTTCACGTGTCTGACGTGGAGAATGGTCGGGCGTGCAGGTCCGAGTTTCAAGACGGGCGATGTGGTGCAGATGACGGTGAACATGGACCTCAAGACGGTGGCCTACTCGGTCAACGACGAAAACCTGGGCGTGTGCCACAAGAACATCGCGGACGAGGTCTGCCCCGCGGTCACGCTGTACAAGAAGGGCGACCAGATCACCCTCCAGGCCTGAGCCTTGCCCCTCATGTCCGAAGAAGAAGCAGTTGAAGAAGAAGGCTGGCGCCCAACCCTGAATTTGAGTTCCACCATTCTGATCGTAAAGCTCCGACGAAGTGAGAGCTCTCGCCGAACAGCGGGACCACAATTCTAGAATTGACACAAGCTAAAATGGGTTGCCCAACCGGAACGTGCGAGTGTGCGAGTGGACCAACCGGCACGCTGTTGGGTGGTGTAATGTAGTGGCGCATAACGGACAACGACACTTACGATTGTAGTGCGAGTGTGAAGGAGGAAGAGAGCAATGACAATGCCAGCGGTCCGAGCGTACTTGTGTTGCCTCCTCTTCGCCTTCTTCTTGGCCCCGCTGCCCGGCGATTCGGCCTCCTGCACTTCGGGCGACCTTTTGGACTCCACCGCAACGTCCGCGTCGCTGCCTGGCGTTTCAGTCCCCAGCCTGCCCGTAATGATCAAGGTCATCGATTCACTTACCATCAGCTTCATCCACGTCTTTCTCATAGATAACGACCGTACGTCAGCCTCAACTCGCTCCGCAACTAGGTTAGATGTTTTTCTATTCCTACTCAACTCCGAGTGCACTTTGGTGCACTGGCATCAGGGTCCGAGGTGCCGGGTGTGGCCTCGCTCCACGACGACGCCAGCGGCAAGCCATCTGAGAGGCCGTTCTACTCCTCCACCAACAGCCAGGCGGTGAGCGCCACTGAGTACCAGATCGACATGGGCAACACCAACCTGAACCCCGGCGTCTACTGGCTGGTCTTCACCGCGGTCCAGCCGGGCGGCGTGATGGCGGGCTGGACCTGGTCCGCGTGGAGCGGTGTTGACGACTTCCACTCGCTGAGCTTCGCCGACAGCTACGCACAGAGCGGTCTCGTACCGAGGGTCCTGATCAGGGGCTGCGGCACCATCCTCGCCGGAGTCTCGCCCACACCCCCTCCGCCCTCCCCTCCAGCTTCTCCTCCGCCCTCTCCTCCGCCGTCTTCTGCCGTATCACCCTCTCCTCCGGCTTCCACTCCGCCTTACCAGCCCACAAGTTCCTCAACACCGATGAGGTCGCCATCGCCATCGGTGATGCCGCCGGCTTCGCCTTCGCGGACTGCGTACGTTTCGTATTCACCGTCGGCCTCACCCTCTGTCTCGCCTTCGAGCCTTCCTCCGCTGACGGTCTTGGCCAACGCCACGGCTGAGTTCGAGCAGAAGCAGGCTGCATTCCAGCTTTCGGGCACTTTCGGTACTGCGCCCGCGCACCTCACACAGAAGTCATTTTTCGCTGACCATTCCCACAGGCCGCCATGACCAGTCGCAGCACTTGGCGTCATCTGTGCAGTCGCGACTGAGCAGCCTGCATCTGGGCAATACCACACTCCTCGCAGACGACCTCTCCGGTACCTGCTCTGCTGTTTTGGCTGTTCCACAGGTCTGGCACGGCTAACGATTGTTCAATCAATCAATTGATAGAGAATATGACCCGCGAGATTGTTCCCGAGCAAGGGGATGCGCCCAGCGCCTACATTTACTCGGTCCGCCTCGACGATGGCATCCAACTGCATCAGTCCTTTGCCTTCCACAAGCGCAACACCAACTCCACGTTCGCCGGCGTCGACTTTGCCATACCAGCCAACTCTGTCAAGTGGTCGCTCAACTTCACTTCGGACTCCTCTTTGGTAGCTTCGCGGTGCACCACCGTGCGCTACCGCCTCAACAGCTCCGGGCTTGCGCCTGCGTCGAACGCGCGCATCGTCAGTCGCGCCAACACCCCCGCCGCGGGACTCACCACCTACTTGCTGCCTCTCAACTCCGACCCTGCTCAGCCCATCGTGGCGACGGTGGTACTCTTCGACCTGGCCGTCGTGGACGGCGTGGTGACCACCATCCGCCACAACATCACCGGCACGACGGCGGGCGAGTACGAGGTGGCGGTGGCACTGCCGGCCTTCACAGCGTGGGTGCACTACGATCCCAGTGTGGGCATGGGCGCGCTCCTGGGCTCCGATGGTGGAGGAGGCGGCAGCGACAACACGGGCCTGATCGTCGGCGTGTCCGTGGCCGTTCCGGTGGCTGTGGCGATGGTCGTGGTAGCGATTGCGGCCGGTGTGGCGTTCGGCTGGTACAAGCGGCGCTCGCTGTGGGTGGAGAGCACCGTCAACTTTTCTGACGAATCTCAGCAGCTTGATGATGCTGGTGAGTTGTGACCAAACACCACACAATGCGTCCACTCCAATACACTGCTCAACTTGAATTCAGACCCTGCATTCATAGGGCCATCAGCAGCTTCTACGCTGGGTGGCGTTGGTGGCGTTGGTGGCGATAAAGGTGAGAAGAGTCTCAGCTTGTGGAAAGGGGGATCAGATGAGATGCAGGCAGAGTGGTGAGAGCTGTCGGATACGGCTAACGCTGGGCGACGGCTACGCGTAAGCCGGCGAGCCGGCTAGCCGCTACATTTTAGCCAACCGGCTTAAACCGGCTTGGAGCCGGGTAAGAGACGGGATTTGAACCCGCGTCAAATTGCAATTTAAGCGCAAATCGTGATAGTGTCCGCATAAATGTGACCAATGAAAATCAATAATTATCGACAAACCAGTGCACGGAAATATAACGGAGCGCCGAGGCAACACTTGTGCACGAACCAACATCAATTTCGCTATGGCTCGTCCAACAGATGCCGTTGCGGTCGGACGGTTCATCTCTTGGCCTGACTACCTCTGCGTCCCATCTAATCCTAGAGAACAGGCGGAAACGAGGTGGCTTCTGTGTTTGAAAATCATTGGAGAAGACATCCTGGTGGTGCCTAGGACGTCTGCTAGTCATGCGGAGACTGATTACAGGAGGTGGCACCTTCCTGTCGGTACCAGAGGCACGCGCAGTGTCGTACAAATTTGGGACATGCAGGGCAGACCGCGCAGCGCGCCCATGGACCACGAGCCTTCCTACCTGAAACTCAATAATCTGGCAATGATTTCGATTTGAGGTAAGTAACTGGTTCTGTTTCATAGAATGGCCCTCGTTGACGTGCTCACCCAAAATACTAGGCATGTTTTGCCCGATAAAAGCGACAACATCAAAGAGGGGCCTCAACTGCGTCTTCAACATCCTCATGGCGAATGTCCTGGACCTGTTACTTCATTTGAGGGGCCTTGTGATTTTGTACAACTACAAGGTGGAATGGCGCATAGAGAGAAAGGATGGCCAGAGCAAAGACTTGGAGATCGTGCACTACCAAGAAAGGAGGCAACAAAGGGAGCAATTCAGAGATGCAGAAACATTTTGTGAAAAAATTGTCACTCATCAACAACACGCTTACGGATAAATTCTCCAGATGGCAACACCCAGATCTCGTACTCTGCACCTTCTTCTTCGGGACCAAATTGCTCAATGACTTCAGCAGGAACGGGAATCAGTTGATCGCGGGCACTGCCACCAGGGAATTCAAACACTTCATCTTCAGTCCATAACTCGCGCGCCTCCTGCCAATCGCAGTGATGCTCAGCCAATGTATTCACTCGGAAAGATGAGAAACTCCACATACATCGTCGACAGCCACTTGGGGTTCGCTCTTGCCATGTGACGCCGAAGGCGCCTGACCATGGGGTGTATCCAACATGACTCGCACCGGTGCATTCGCAGACATTGCAGTTGATTGATTCGAACCCCGCTCGGTGGCGTCCTAAATACACAGTTAGCGGGTGCCGCAAAAGAACCAGAAAGCCAAGATGAGGTCCACCTGGGTTACAGCGGCAGAGTCGCCTTTGATGACGGGGGTGTTTTGCTCATGCAGCATGTGCAAAGGAGACAGCTTTACCAACGATTTGTTTGATCCTGATTTCTGTAGGCCATTTCTCATCCCATGAATCAACGTTCTGCAGACTGATGTCTTTTCTGGTTGTTTACGTACATTCTTCATAGGCTTTGATGACTTCTTCTGCGTCCTGACCAGCGCCTTGAGGCGGACGTTTTCCTTGCTGATATGATGCATCTTTGCCTTTATGGCTTCGATTTCCGCCTCGCGCTTAGCCTGTGAGATGTTGGCATGAATCAAAGCGCGATCGTTTGGCGTTATGCACAAAAACGAGGGTTCATTCGCACCAACTGTCGCAACCACTCATCAGTCGTTTTGCTGTCGGCCAAAGGCGCGCTTGCCTTGTGGGATGTATCCATGTCCAAGGCCAAACAAACAACCCACTGGGGGCAGAGAACGCGCTGAAAAGTTAACACCGGCCAATGATTGCGCGGTCACATATGGATGTTGGGGGTTCGAACCCCACCGACACCGGCTACGAGCCGGCTCGAGCCGGTTAGTCCAACCCATAGCCAGGACCGAGCCGGCTAGCCGTTGCCCAGCGTTAGATACGGCCATACTGCGCAGAAAGCACCGCTTCCCATCCGAACAGCGAAGTTAAGCTGCGCCAGGCGGTGTTAGTACTGGGGTGGGCGACCACCCGGGAATCCACCGTGCCGTACGTACCCTTTTTACTTCACCCTCGGAGAACACAGCATGAGGATCCCCTACCTACTTTGGCCTCCCTTTATGCCGTCGTCGCTGTTCCACTTCATCTCCTCGCCTCTTTGGCCGGTCTTCTGTGCGCTTCCGTTTGTGGCTGTGCAATGTGTCGACAGTCTGCACGTGCGAGTGATGGGGTGTTAACCAAGTGGTGTGGGGATAAGGAAGATGGGGTTAAAAACGCGCCTTGGGCTGCTTTTCCCACAGCGACACGCGGTAGTCTTGCCCGCCGGCCACAAATGCCTTGGTGGAGGGGCTGTCAAGGCACAGCAGCGGCGCAGCGTGAGGCCATTTGGCAGCGCACATCCAGTCGCGCGGATCCCACACCCTGCGCGTGTGTCAACATTAGCAGCCAGAACCGACCGCCCCAAGAGCGAAAGCTGCGTACCGCACGCAGTTGTCGCCATCAGTGCTCGCCAGGAGCTTGGTGCCGTCGTAGCACGAGCTACGAACCGCATTGGCGCTCGCCAGGTTGCGCAGCAATGCAGCAGGCTGGCCGTCGTGTCGTTCTCCCTGTCCCCCCCCCCAAAGCCCCACATAGCTCGCCGTGAGTGTGTGCAGCCACAGGCAATCGAGTGTTGGCTGAAGCGACTAGGCTTACCACTTTGCGGAGATCCCACACGAAGAGCTCGCCTTTCGGCGCCCGGGAGGAGGTCACGGCCACGGTGTCCCGGACACTGACCGCAGTGATGGCGGCCGAATGGCCGGTCAGCTTGGCCGGCAACACGGAGCGTGGAACGCGCGGGTCGCACAGCTTGACCACCGCGTCGGCCCCGCCGCTGGCCAGCAGGTGGCCGGACTCGTCGGCCGCGAGGGCTGTTATGGCGCCATCGTGGCCGGAGAGGATCGAGACCGCGGGCGCCTTCATAGAAGCGGCCGCCTCTGTGACGCTGTAGACGAAGACCAGGCCGTGCGAGCCGCCAGTGTAGAGGGTGTCATCGCGAAGTTGCAGGGTCAGGACCTGGCCCGCGTGCGGCAGAACAGATGTGGTGCCGCTCTCAAGATTGTACAATCTGCTCACATTTGTTACCAGTTGGTAAACTGGTCTACAAGGAGAGCTGGTGTGACAGTGGTGGTCGGAGGGAGATGTACTGGAGGGTGCGGTCGAGAGAGCCACTGACCATGGCGCGCGTGCGCAGGTCGTAGCGGAGGCACGTGATGGCGGCTTTGTGTTTCGCAAAGGTGTAGCGGCACTCGCCCGTTCCCCGCTCCCACACCTTGAGGCGGCCATCGAGAGCACCACTGACGACGTAGCGCGGAAGAAGCTGTACAGCCCGCACTGATCCTGCTCGGCCCATCATTAGGCAACACATTAAAGAGAAGAGGGGGGGGGGGCTTGGTGCACCTTGGTGCCCTTCAAGCCGTCGCTGCCGCCACCGCCCCCGAGAAGCGTTGTGCCACTTGTCTGCTGCCCACCCTCGCAGGCACTGCCATCGCCAGTCCACCACCGCAGTGGACGGCCCGGCGGCAGCGGCGGCGCTTGCGGGCGGTACGTCGGCGGCAGGAGGGAAGCGCGAGTGGTGCAGGCGACGCCAGAGGGGCTGATGTGAGAAGAGGGCGCGGAAGGCGCGGTTGACGTGAGCCAGCCGAAGCCACTCCCTGGGACCCAGGTGCATCGCCACTTCTACCACCACCTCCGGCGGAAGGCAGGCCAGGCTGCAGCTCCTCCCCTGCCTCTGGTCCATTAGTTTATGTTGTGTTTGCTTTTTGTTTTTCCCTCTCTTTTCCTCTCTTTTCCTTGGACAAGCCCCCTTGTTTATTCTTCTCCTTGGTCACTTGCGTCATCAGCGCCCGAGAAGCCGAAGGTCTGGTAGTCCAACCAGCCATTGAGGCAGTCCCCCTTTTTGAAATTCGACTGCAGCTGAGCTGTCAAGCCAGCAACAGATTTTCCAGCAATTCCACAGCAAGGGTTAGCT